>JAODUO010000558.1:52500-240000 GCA_025642075.2 Ridgeia piscesae
GTTGACAGACCCCCAACAGAGACTGGCCATGCTGCGCAGGTTGGAGCAGCCACAAGTGGTGCATCCACCCAACAGACGAGTCGCCCCCCGCATGGAGTACTTCAAAGGTGACCTTTGATCTCTAGTGACGTTCTTTCACCTGGAACATGTTCACCCCGAAAATGTGCACAAGCCCCAGTGTGGTTTGAAGTGTCCAGTTTTTTGGTACATTGATTGACATCGTGTCTCAACAAACAGTTTTTAATTTTGACTTTTTTACATAATTTTCACAGGGAGAATGTCTTACTCACAATGAGACCTACAGATTTAAAATCTTAGTGATTTAAAAATAGAATGTGACTTATTGATTTTAAGTTGGACAACCCGTCTATTTATTTTGACCTCTGACCTAAGTATCAGGTGACATAGGCATGAAAGATGTTCTCTTAGTGCCGCTTAATTTCTTCAGAAAATTTTTACTTTGTTAACTGATTACCTATGTGTCCTAGGCCATGTCGTGTGTGTCCTAGGCCATGTCGTGTGTGTCCTAGGCCATGTCGTGTGTGTCTTAGGCCATGTCGTGTGTGTCCTAGGCCATGTGTGTGTGTCTTAGGCCATGTCGTGTGTGTCCTAGGCCATGTCGTGTGTGTCCTAGGCCATGTCGTGTGTGTCTTAGGCCATGTCGTGTGTGTCTTAGGCCATGTCGTGTGTGTCTTAGGCCATGTCGTGAGTGTCCTAGGCCATGTCGTGTGTGTCCTAGGCCATGTCGTGTGTGTCTTAGGCCATGTCGTGTGTGTCCTAGGCCATGTCGTGTGTGTCTTAGGCCATGTCGTATGTGTCCGAGGCCATGTCGTGTGTGTCCTAGGCCATGTCGTGTGTGTCCTAGGCCGTGTCGTGTGTGTCCTAGGGCGTGTCGTGTGTGTCCTAGGGCATGTTGTGTGTGTCCTAGGCCATGTCCTGTGTGTCCTAGGCCATGTCCTTGTAACTGTCGACCTGTTTGTTCGAGGCTGTGTCCTGTTAACAGTTTACGTGTGTGTAGGTCGTGTGCTGGTGGAAGAGAAGAAAGCTAAGCACGAGTTTGTCGAGAAGCGAGAGAGGATGTTTGAATGGCTGCACACACAAGTTGGAAGCTTTGACATCACATCGTCCCGCATTAACAAGCAGTATGTGTCTCAAATCATTGTCAAGCTGCTTTGAATAACCTTGTTTTATAGTCTGAAAGATGTGTTGGCATAAATTTTACATGAATAGGTAACTTGGCGGGATAATCATTCTTTCAGTACCCAAGATGTCACAGTAATGGTATATCTAGTGCAAGTTCCAGTAAGATCTGAAAACTTATGCTAAGGGTGACTGTTTTGTGAGAACGACCAAATTTGTATAGTAACGACATGGCCCATTACAGTTGCCATTATTGATTGAATTGTCAGTGTTATTATACGTGCCACAAAATTGTTTATTTATATATTTGAGGTGCAGTGGAAGGGAAAAAGCCATGCGTTTATTATTTTCCATGGAGATGTGGAAATGAGTCAAACTTGGTAAAATCAAACATGTTGAAATACTGATGGTAACGTCTCAAAATAGAAGAGAACAGAAGTGTAATTTCTGGTTATAAAACAACGCCAACAGTGATTTATTTCTGTTTCAGTTTGAACTCTGGCGGCCGTGAGAGACCAGAGAGTGACCATAACCTTCCCCTGCTGGATCCGGGGGTGATTGCAGGGGGCAGGATACATCTCATGGTACCAGTGCACACTTACTTCATCAGTCCGCTGTGTATTTTATCGTTTTTTGTCTGTCTATGCATGCAAAAATTATTTGGCATTGCCAGACAAATTAGGGAGCTGTAATTATTTCAGTTAGGATACTGACCTCACCTTGATTATTCATTGTCAGGTTTAACATAATGTCTATGGATTGTTTTTGTAACATTAGAGAGGTTCTAAAATTAGCCAAGATACCACACGTATACCTCAAATTTTTTAGTTTCTCTAGTTTCTCTTGAATACCTTTCCATTACTTAATGACAACAAAAGACAATTTTACCGTAATTTTTATAATTCACTCTTGGGCCCAGGTGTATGTGTAAATAATCCCAACCTATTGAAAGACCAGAACAGATTCCTAAGTATGTTAGATTGTTTATTCAAAAATCCCTCCACAATTTAATTGGTGTACAATGAACCAGGTTTGTTGATGTTCATATGTCTCATGCGTGAACAGTTGATGTAATATGACCAATTATTCAGTTCATTAAAAATAGGTGCACACTTTTATTAAAATCATCAAACAAATTGATGTTTCTCGATCATTAGGTTGGATAGCTTGTAAATGTGAATACTGTTTTTAAGCCATTTTTTATTTTATGGATCTAGTTAAAATAACTATAATTTTTGTGACGATTTCAGAGAAAGTAAAAATCTAACTACACAAACAAGTTAGCCTGTTACAGGCCTTTATGTCAGACCACCAGTTAACAATATTTTTTAATATCATGCGTATTAAAAAAGGAAACCCTTTGCATGTTCCAGTTATAAATATATGGCATGTGTGTTAAAAACTGCAAATGCTGTTATTTTCAAAATCTGATAAATTTATTGCATACTTGATAAAATGTATATATAGATTGACTAAAACCTGTCTGTGCATTGCAGGAAGTAGAAATATGTTCAACCTGTAGTGTGGTTTAGTATTTTCTAAACTGTAGATTTTAATTGATTGAATCATTGCAGGGGAGTCCAACAAGTCTGGAGAATAAGTCAGTTTTTGAGGGGGCGACTGCGGAGACACCACAACCCCCCGCCCCTCAGCGACGTCTCTCCATGCAGGATGAGTACTCAAGTGAGCCACTCTTCTATTTGCATGGTTTCTAATGTTTAAACTTTTTATTGACATAATGATGTATAATTTCCTGAAATTCTATACCTGTAAGGTGTAATTTTCAATGTCTGTAGAACAGCTCTGGGGAAATGTTACCTGTTTTTTGTGTGCAAATGATTTGTTGATCCATATAATACCTACCATATATACTATGACACTATAGTATTGCTTTCACACATAAATGTATATTGATGAAGTAAATCGTCAAAAATAAAATATTTACATTGAGTAGTTAGGAGCTAGTCAAATCAAATGCAGCTTGAACATAATATGCAGTGGTCAAAGATAGCCACGTTTGACCATTTATTAAAACTATACTATGGCTCCATTCTCATCAAATTATGGCCACATTTCCTCTAACTGGCATGTTCTTATGATAGGGCAATGGTTGTTTTAACTGAGAGCGATTGACACATCGTGTGAGCCAGCAGTGGTGTCAAGTCACCCAGACTTGTGGTGTCAAGTCACCCAGACTTGTGGTGTCAAGTCACCCAGACTTGTGGTGTCAAGTCACCCAGACTTGTGGTGTCAAGTCACCCAGACTTGTGGTGTCAAGTCACCCAGACTTGTGGTGTCAAGTCACCCAGACTTGTTATACACAATAAAAAAGCAGTCCAAATCATGTCCTATTATTTTTTTTTTTTGCAGAAATGCATTCCTTCCTGTTTCTTCAATAAATAATCTAAAATTGTTTTTTTAAATGTGACATGCGTCTAGACACCCACAAATTAAAAACAAATGTTGAGCCAAAAATATTTGTTTCTCAAAATGTTGCTTTTTGAAGTTTGCTTAAATTATAGAAATAAAAAACATCATAAAAACTACAAATAAACATAAATAAAAACTGTGGATGATATTTCAACAAATGAGGAATCTTGAAAAATACAATCTGTGGAATAAAACATTTCAATCTGTGGAATTTCAAAACTCCATTTTACAATTTTGCAACTTATGGCTTAAAACTCACTTGGCTGGAGCCGGGCCCACTGATTGACTGTGGCAGGAAGTGAACCGTGGAGACGTGTGTTGCAGGAGGTCGTCTGCCCGAGATCAAGACGACATCTGCCCCGGTGGTGCGAGTGAAGGAAAAGATGTCGTGGAGAAATAAACACAACGCGAGGACGAGTGGGGGGTGGGGCGGGGGTCGCAAGAGGAGCAAACCAGCCTGAAGACACCTGGCTTCTGTCGACTCTCACAGGCTTACGTTAACTCACACAGGCTTCAGTTGATTCTCGCAGGCTTGTGTTAATTCCAAAACGCCTGTGTCTCAACGTAGGCGTGTTGGAATTAACACAAGCCTGCGAGAATCAACTGAAGCCTGTGTGAGTTAACTGTGGTGCGGTGGACCTGTACGGGACTAGGTAGACAAAAATTGGTGGCAGAAGTGAATGTTTCAAGTATATTTGGTATCAGAAGTGTACATATAGTGTCAGAGGTGTACATCTGGTGTCAAAGGTGTATATTTGATGTCAGAAGTGTACATCTGGTGTCAGAAGTGTATATTTTATGTCAGAAGTGTACATCTGGTGTCAGAAGTGTACATCTGGTGTCAGAAGTGTACATTTGATGTCAGAAGTGTACATCTGGTGTCAGAAGTGTACACCTGGTGTCAGAAGTGTACATTTGATGTCAGAAATGTACATATGGTTTCAGAAGTATAGCTCTATCACACCAGAACCGCCATCTACTTTATAGTACACGGACAGTTGATTTCCTGCAGTCTTTGTGCCAAGACATTTTCAGTATTAACGTTGGCACTAGTGCATATAAAATGTATAGAAAGGAGAACCACCAACCACAATACATCTAATAACACACAATGGCAAAGTTCTGAGTAACACCACTAACATCAACATTTACTAGGTAAAGTTCTGAGTAACACCACTAACATCAACATTTACTAGATAAAGTTCTGAGTAATACCAATAACATCAATATTTACTAGGTAAAGTTCTGAGTAACACCACTAACATCAACATTTACTAGATAAAGTTCTGAGTAAACCAATAACATCAACATTTTCTAGGTAAAGTTCTGAGTAACACCACTAACATCAACATTTACTAGACAAAGTTCTGAGTAACACCACTAACATCAACATTTACTAGATAAAGTTCCGAGTAACACCACTAACATAAACATTTACTAGATATAGTTCTGAGTAACACCACTAACATCAACATGGACTAGGTAAATTGGTGACTGTTGTCCACAAGTATCAACCTTTACCAGTTCCTCGAGAGTTTGCTAATTCTCGGCCACTAACCGTCTTGAAATAGTACTTAAAAAGTTTGTGAAAGCGTAGGTTTATAATAATGTTACATTGTACGATTGTACGAATGTGGACATGTCAACCAACATCTGGAACGACCTCGAAATAACGTTTCTCTAATTAAGGAGGTAATCGCTTATGTTTTAATGTGAACTACACTGGTGTTTTTCCCTCTGTTCTGTCGGATTAGGAAATAATTTAGCCAAGCCACAGGTGTTTAAAAATTACGTATTGGCCTGTTATTGAATTTTTTATCTGAAAGACTACAACACAACTGAAGTTGCAGTTTGATACTTCCAAAGCAACAAAAATGTGGGATAAATGTTTTAAGCTGTTTGAAACATTGCCGTCGGAGTTATGGCCAGGCCAAATTACGTGTGTATGTTAATATATAACTGCATATCGATTTGTATCATATTCGTGTCATTGTTGATTAATAATAATATTAAGAAGTGTGGGTGTGTTGGGTGTTTTCTACACCGTGGAACATGTCGGAAGTGTGTCAATGTTGCATTTTTATACAACTTATTAAAATGTTGCATATAAAGTTGTTGTTACGAGTTGTTTACACACATACATAAATACACATACATACATATTTTAAAAATGTTTTACTCTCAGTTTAATACTAACAAATGTTATCAAGTGTAAATGGGTATTACTGTAAGTGTGTATTCATGTGTGTTTATGTGTCTATATATATATATATATATATATATATATAATATATATGCTCAATCTTCGGTAACTATTGACCGGACGAGGTAAGATATAAAATTATATATATATATATAATTATATATATATATATATATAGCCTATATGTGAGAAAAACCTTTGGCGCAGAATTTATTAAATATATAAATATACACGACGGAATGGTCGAATGACCCACCTAGATAACGGGTCACGCGATGCGTACCAACAACATACAGCCACGAGCGACATTTATCAATGCATGCTCCCTAATGCTATGTTTCGTTGCTACGATGCCAGGTTCGTATTTTTATGCGCCCGGCCTGTCGTATCCCGCGGTTGATATGCAAATCAGGTGGACGTACAGGTGTGTGGGAATTCCTTGAATGACAGTCACTGTTGTATTTGAAAATAGCACTGGTTCATAAGTCGAGTGCAAGTTGTGTCTAATAAGTGTCCGTTGTTGTTTATATGCTGACGAGAGCGTTCGTTTTAAGTATTGCAGGTGAGTAGTTTACCTGCCGCTGGCCCGAGCCGTGGTTCTGCATACTATCGGTGTACGCATCAAGACAAATGATTGCGTACATTGTTATTGGTGGCACTCAAAGTAGGTGGCAATGGCCGTTTAAAGAAGATCGTTCGGCGTAGATTTTTCAAAACGTAACGTGGATATTATGCTGGAAAGATTCTCCAAATGTTTACTAACTGTTGGTAACTGTATACACGGTTAGTGGATGACTTACATGATTAGTAGATACACATTGTTGTCCAAAAAAAGTTGTTTTTATTACATTATAAATGTAATATTTCATTTTAACGTAAACAGTATAGCATAGGTACCTATTTAAGATCCTTTCTTAATTGGCTTCGATGTAAATATAGGCCTATATTTAATATTACTTTGATGTAAATATATAGAATTATAATTTAAGCTAATAGAATGTTATATCTTAACGTAGTTGTACCTGAACGCACTGCTGTCAGGTCAAGCACTATCCCATGCACGACGTCGATGACATCAGCAACTGATAAATATATGCTATTGGCATAAGCCAATTAAAGGGCCGGTGTTTTAAAATAATCAAGTGAGAAATAAGTGTGCATAGCTGTCATAAAAAGAAAAAAATATTTTACTCATCATGACTCTTGTAGGCTATTTAAAACAAATTAAGATTGTATTATTGTTATTATCATATAATAAATTATATTTGAAAAAATTTGACATACTGAGCTGCCAGTTAGTTAGTGAATAGAATTGAAGGACTGAAACTGAGCTCCTTCAGTCAAATAAAGAGACACGATTCCACAGAGAAGACTATAGAAGTGGGAAGGCAAGGTGGAGGGAAAGACAGTAAGGTGAAGACCAAGAATAAGCCAGGGGTAGTAGCTACGCTACTAGCTATGCTACTAGCTCTGCTAATAGTTACGCTACTAGCTAAGCTACTACACTTGGGCAGTCACCTCCGTAAAGCTTGAGATTGAACTTTATGATTGTAGCAATTGACTTGACACCAGTTGCTACTGTGTCAGCCGTGAGAACACCACAAATACCCACCCCAATTTGAAGACAGACACACAACTGGTGGGAATCCTAATATTCACCCATGTCATAAACATTGAAAGTAGCACTCCTAAAATATTATATCATGTGACCGTAAGCAGATCATTTCCTCACGGGCAGTTTCACATTAAAAAGGGGCTTTTAAAACGGCTGTGCCAGGGGCGGAGAAGAGCTGACTGCAGTGACCCATGGCATGAGAGGAAACCCTGAACCATAATTTGTTTTGTTTTTCCAGATAGCCTGAACCGAACGCGAGGACATTGAAGATGTCTAGACTGAAGCAGGAACCGGGCAGTTGTGTCCAGTGTGTTGAGTACATCATGTACTCCATCAATGTACTCTTCTTTGTAAGTACACCCACGTCTCAGTTGTCATTGTTTAATACTAATTAAGTAGCATCGGGTCGTCTCAAAACATTAGGTGACATTACATTCATCTGGCCTCTGTTCCATCCCTCTTAGTTAAAAGTTTGTAAATACTAATGTGATGATAAATACAGGTATATTAGAATAGGTTTGGTGACTTTGGTCTGAAGTGTAAAAATTGATATGATGATAAATATATTAGAATAGTCAGAAATGTCCAGTATCAGTGTCCAGTGCCAGATAAAACTATCTCTGACTCACCAGGCTTTTATGGAGGATAACATGTTCACCTGTCCGTCCACACGTTATCTAGTAAATGTGTGTGTGTGTATGTGTGTAAGTGGACTCACACACATAGAAGCCAGCCCAGACATAATAATACATGGTAATACACAACACACAATAATCCATATATATATAATACAGGTGTATATACAAATTTATATACAATTTTCAAAGCATGATTAACAACATATATATGTATATATAATATAGGTATATATATGTATATATAATATAGGTATATATATATTATATATATATATATATTATATATATCAAATAAGCTTTTCACATTGTGGCTACTCATATTTTTTCTCAGGTCTTACCCATCCACTCCTCTAAACCCACCCACAATTATTCAGTCGCTGGGTAAACCTCTGCCTCTTACATCCCGTCTTCGAAGTGAAAGTAATTTAGTTTGAAATTGGACATTCTGAGATGGTCCCTTACCCCCCCCCCCAGAGCAACACATTGTTTCTTTCCTGACTCAGTATCCCGAAACATGGCAACTGCTTGTTGTAGGGTTTCTGTCATGGTAGACGTCTCCTTTCGCGTAAAATGTGTGATAAATTGTGCAGTGTGTTGAGTGCCTGTGGGTGACTGCACAAAGGAAGAGGTGTCAGGTCTTGTCAGAGGGTAATTGTCATTCTGTTGGTCCAGTAAAGTACATCTTAAATTACACTTACTATCAATGGTTTTATCGTAACACCTATTATACATACGAAGAACAACTAAGCTGATTTCTGGATTGAAAAATTTTAGTTATGAAAGATGCCGATTAGAATGTCGGTTAACAAGACTAGAGACTAGGGGACCAGAGGAGACCAAATAGAAGTTTGTAAAGATCTCAGATGATTATGAGGATATTGATAGAACTATTTGGTTCAAAGTGAAAGAAAGCAGTACAACCAGAGTGCACCATTAGTGAAGGAACAGTGTGGGTTGGATATGGGGAGTACTCTTTCTCTCAGAGCACAATAAATGACAGGAACAAATTATCTAATGATTGCGGTAATGATAGTACAATGTAGTGTGAATATGTTCATAATAATTGCCAGCTTTCTGGTTAGAAGGTGGTAAATAGTTGACTCTCTAGAAGCAATGACATCTTTGCCTCCGTGCTGTCTGGCGCTTATAGTTCTGAACAGTCTTGTTAAAACTTTATGCATTCATCAGTAATTAAGAAGATCCCACGTGTTCTTATACACCTCAACCTTCTAGTATGATCTACCTGGTAGCCTACCTGTGCAGGACTCGTTGCAAGCAGGTGTGGTTTCAGGTGATCGGAGGTGTGACAGTTGGGATCGGAGTGTGGATCATCTACGACAAGGATTACATGTCACCACTGTTTGGCACGGAGCTCATGACCGTGTCTGCATACCTGATAGTGGCAGGCGGCGTTAGTCTCGTCCTCTTCTCTTTCGTTGGCTGCATGGCGGCGTTCTACCAGAACAAATCGCTGCTGCTCATGGTAAGAACGACTTCTGCTATTTTCGTGCTGTTGTCACTGAGCAGATTGCAGTTTGCAGAGATGTTAGATATACAGTGTTGCATTTTTATTGCTTAACCAGCACTACATCGACTGAGACACTGTTTCTGGGTGTTTTACCGGCAACATTGAACATATCCAGGTTGTACGTAATCATCGATTTCATCCGCGTTTTAAATTTTGTCATCACAATTCAATAAAGATTATGCACACATGTGGAAGAAGGCGCCTTGGTGTGATTTTTTCTAGATCATGCTTGCTGTATTTAGATGAATCTTATTATTGTGATAACAGTGATACGTCACAAAAGAAATTTAACTAAGGAAGCTTTATACATGATCTGAAATATTATACTTAATGAAAAGGATATATTTTGAGAAATGCTTAGCATGCAATCGGAGTCCAGATGCAGGGGTGTTTATTCTACAACCCATTGTACAAAACATGTCTTCGTGTTTCAGTACTTTGTCGTCATGCTGCTCATGTTTTTGATCCTAGTGATTGGAGGAATCCTTGCCTCAATATTCCGCTCTCAGGTAAGCACCTATGGTCAGTATATAGATCATAGATACAGATGAAAGAGTACCTGTTGTCACAGGTGAGCGTCTACCTATGTCCACAGGTGGATGGATACCTGTGGACATGGATAGTTGGATACACCATGAAAACTTTGGATTGTAAAACGAGGCAACCATGGTGATGTGATGCAAAAATAATGTGAAATAGTCCAATTGATAAAGAAATCATTGAACATGAGTGAATGGTAAACACTACGCTTAGAGAATCACAGCACAGTTTAGATGCGCCAAAGGAGAAACTACTAATGTGTGTTGTCAATATTGCCATTGTAGGTACGAGATGAAATCCGAGAATACATGAAGCGATCTTTAATAAATCACTATGACGTCGATCTCGACAAAAAGTACAATCGTCTCATTACAGATGCGTGGGACACTGCACAGAAAGAGGTATGGTCTTTCTCGTACTTATTGTTTTGGTTATCAACAAGTATAGTGTAAGTTTTTACCTTGAATTGTTTTAAATGTCAAGTATCATTGGTTATGTTAGTCACAGAGCCATCGACAGAAGCTCCGGAGGCCGTGTAGCTAAGTCTACTGTTGTAGCTCTACTGCCATGGTGACCAAGACATCAGTAGGAGTACTACAGCCATGGTGACTGACACTGACATAGTTCTATAGCCATGGTGACCAAGACATCAGTAGGAGTACTACAGCCATGGTGACTGACATAGTTCTATAGCCATGGTGACCAAGACATCAGTAGGAGTACTACAGCCATGGTGACTGACACTGACATAGTTCTATAGCCATGGTGACCAAGACATCAGTAGGAGTACTACAGCCATGGTGACTGACACTGACATAGTTCTATAGCCATGGTGACCAAGACATCGGTAGGAGTACTACAGCCATGGTGACTGACACTGACATAGTTCTATAGCCATGGTGACCAAGACATCGATAGGAGTACTACAGCCATGGTGACTGACACTGACATAGTTCTATAGCCATGGTGACCAAGACATCAGTAGGAGTACTACAGCCATGGTGACTGACACTGACATAGTTCTATAGCCATGGTGACCAAGACATCAGTAGGAGTACTACAGCCATGGTGACTGACACTGACATAGTTCTATAGCCATGGTGACCAAGACATCGTAGGAGTACTACAGCCATGGTGACTGACACTGACATAGTTCTATAGCCATGGTGACCAAGACATCGATAGGAGTACTACAGCCATGGTGACTGACACTGACATAGTTCTATAGCCATGGTGACCAAGACATCAGTAGGAGTACTACAGCCATGGTGACTGACACTGACATAGTTCTATAGCCATGGTGACCAAGACATCGGTAGGAGTACTACAGCCATGGTGACTGACACTGACATAGTTCTATAGCCATGGTGACCAAGACATCAGTAGGAGTACTACAGCCATGGTGACTGACACTGACATAGTTCTATAGCCATGGTGACCAAGACATCGGTAGGAGTACTACAGCCATGGTGACTGACACTGACATAGTTCTATAGCCATGGTGACCAAGACATCGGTAGGAGTACTACAGCCATGGTGACTGACACTGACATAGTTCTATAGCCATGGTGACCAAGACATCAGTAGGAGTACTACAGCCATGGTGACTGACACTGACATAGTTCTATAGCCATGGTGACCAAGACATCGGTAGGAGTACTACAGCCATGGTGACTGACACTGACATAGTTCTATAGCCATGGTGACCAAGACATCGGTAGGAGTACTACAGCCATGGTGACTGACACTGACATAGTTCTATAGCCATGGTGACCAAGACATCGGTAGGAGTACTACAGCCATGGTGACTGACACTGACATAGTTCTATAGCCATGGTGACCAAGACATCAGTAGGAGTACTACAGCCATGGTGACTGACACTGACATAGTTCTATAGCCATGGTGACCAAGACATCGTAGGAGTACTACAGCCATGGTGACTGACACTGACATAGTTCTATAGCCATGGTGACCAAGACATCGGTAGGAGTATTACAGCCATGGTGGACACTGACATAGTTCTATAGCCATGGTGACCAAGACATCGGTAGGAGTACTACAGCCATGGTGACTGACACTGACATAGTTCTATAGCCATGGTGACCAAGACATCGGTAGGAGTACTACAGCCATGGTGACTGACACTGACATAGTTCTATAGCCATGGTGACCAAGACATCAGTAGGAGTACTACAGCCATGGTGACTGACACTGACATAGTTCTATAGCCATGGTGACCAAGACATCAGTAGGAGTACTACAGCCATGGTGACTGACACTGACATAGTTCTATAGCCATGGTGACCAAGACATCAGTAGGAGTACTACAGCCATGGTGACTGACATAGTTCTATAGCCATGGTGACCAAGACATCAGTAGGAGTACTACAGCCATGGTGACTGACATAGTTCTATAGCCATGGTGACCAAGACATCAGTAGGAGTACTACAGCCATTGTGACTGACACTGACATAGTTCTATGGCCATGGTGACCAAGACATCAGTTGGAGTACTACAGCCATGGTGACTGACTCTAACATAGTTCTATAGCCATGGTGACCAAGACATCAGTAGGAGTACTACAGCCATGGTGACTGACTCTAACATAGTTCTATAGCCATGACAACTGGATCTAACAGATAGTTGTACGGCCATGGTGACCGAGTCATCTGTAGGAGCTCTACAGCCATGGTGACCAAGTCTAATGTTATACTCTACACACTATAGATGGTACCTAGCACCTCCTGCTCACACTGCAACCAGATCTGCAGGTCAAGATAGGGGCTTGAATCACCTCATAACACATGACCGACTTTTGGAAGATGTCAGCCTTGTTTCAGGGGGCTGATGATGATGATGTGAATGTTTTTTTTTTACATTGAATCCCCTGTTTCCATCTGTTGTAGTTGCATTGTTGCGCCGTGGATGAACACAGCTGGAATCTCTACAAGGGGTCGGAGTGGTACAAAAAATCGGCGGGCAAACAGCGTAAGTTAACCTTAGCCTAATAGTCGGTCAACAGCGGTTCCCACCTCTGTGTTCTGCCACCTCTTGGCCTATGGTCATCCTGTCTATTTCAGATGCCTCCTCACTGTGTGTACGTCTGAATTGTTGTCTATCATCTGCATGCTTCTTGGTTAACTTTTACTCACTCATCCTCAGCATCTTTTTCTTCCTCTCTCAATCTCTCCCTTCCTACCTCTGTTTGTCTGTCTATCACTCTGTCTGTCTGTCTCACTCTCCCTCTCCCCCATTTGCTTTGATCACTTTTTGTTCACTAGGTCGACCACGTGCACTGTGCATACACTATACTGGTGTTTTATTTTTGGATTTTGTCATTCAATTCGCTATTAATTTACTTGAAAACTCCTAGTCGTTGTCACAGCACAAACATAGCTTCAGAGATACAGCATTGATACTTGTTAGCTTAAATGTGCAGCAGAATACTCATGGCTGCTTGTTGTCTTTGTTGATAACTTTGATAAGTTATGAAGGTTCTGTCACAGGTTGCTAGTTATTTCATTTGTAAAAAATTGATCAGATTTGTATTTAAATACACACTTTTGTTACGTTTATTATTTCAGGATTTGTATTTGGTATAATTAACCAAACAGAGCAACTTGTGTTGATTGTGTTTTTCATGATGGGCAGTTGCATAGTACATCTTTGTACATGGAGGTATTTCTCAGTGAGTTCATGGTTGTTGTAGTGTATGAGCGAGCACTCGTCCCTGAAAGTTGCTGTGAGAAACCTGATCGTGCTTACAACCTAGAAAAGTGCCAGAAATCTCAACAGGGCCCCCCTGGTAAAACATCGGGACAATTCAACGAGTTTCTACACTATCGGGTAAGTCTAATGACATCATTTCTCTTTTGTTACTTTCTGCAATCAACTAGATATGTTATTTTTTACATTTAGACACTCGTAGGTAGACACCGATAAGCGAGGGTCCAAGTTCGTTGTT
Organism: Ridgeia piscesae; assembly: GCA_025642075.2. Classification (NCBI taxonomy): domain Eukaryota; kingdom Metazoa; phylum Annelida; class Polychaeta; order Sabellida; family Siboglinidae; genus Ridgeia; species Ridgeia piscesae. The sequence goes on from JAODUO010000558.1 coordinate 66,561, forward strand.
TTGCGCCTGTATGCAAAGCACATGTTCTGTGGGATTTATTGGCGATGTACAGCCTGTGATTTTAAAGCTTGTTTGCAAATCACCAAAAACATTTAATTTGTGATGTCAGCTCACAAGCTACTACCAGGCACTGGTCATTGTGTAAACTCTGTATTGTGTGTGTGTGTACTGTCTACGTGATGTTTGCTACATGCTGTCTTATAATCCAAACAGGGCTGTACTGTCTACATGCTGTCTTATAATCCAAACAGGGCTGTACTGTCTACATGCTGTCTTATAATCCAAACAGGGCTGTACTGTCTACACGCTGTCTTATAATCCAAACAGGGCTGTACTGTCTACAAGCTGTCTTATACTCCGTACAGGGCTGTACTGTCTACATCTGTCTTATACTCCGTACAGGGCTGTTCTGTCTACATTCTGTCTTATACTCCATACAGGGCTGTACTGTCTACATTCTGTCTTATACTCCATACATGGCTGTACTGTCTACATGCTGTCTTATACTCCGTTCAGGGATGTACTGTTTACATTCTGTCTTATACTCCATACAGGGCTGCTACCGAGCTGGGCGTGACTTCGTGTGGGAATTCTCTGGTTACTTAATAGGAATGGGCTTCGGCATAGCGATTGTGATGGTAGGTAACTTGGCAGGTAGTATATGATCTCTCACGAAGGCTGCTTGCAATTGTATACACTATCGAACTGATTAGCCTGAAACACTTTAATAGTAAACTATTTTAATTGAGTCATTTTTATTTACTCTTTTTACACTGTAGACTGTAGTGCTAGATTATAGGTGTCGAGGACCGATTAATCAGCCATGGCAGTCACAGAGTTTAAGTATCTGGTTATACAATTGCAATTGAAAGAGTTTATTAGACCCACGTACGGAACAAAGCTAATGGCACATTTTTTTGGAACAGAAATATCTACAGTTCAGTTAATGAAATAATAAATATATGTGCCAAATAGCAGATAGTACACACACAAATACATTTATCATTAACAAAAAAATATTACAAAAGGAGATATATTGTTTTCCTTACACAAAACGCTAACTCGGAATGTCCAAACATGAACTGCTAATACTAGTCACACTGCTGTCGCCTGACACACCGAGATACGGCTCCATTGATGCAAGATGAAAAAGACGGTATTTGTGAGATGTATATCTCTGTTTTCAGATTGCGGGCATGGTCTTCTCGCTGCTACTGTTCAGGCAGATCGATTGACCATCGTAACTGGACGACATTTATGGGAATTTGCCCCTCTGTCGGCCCATCTTGCCAGACACTGGTCACCCTGCGAAATTACATCCCGGTTGTGTGTCACGCGTCTTCTCGTCTCACACGTGGTCACCTGACGTCATTGTGTGATACAGCTGTAAAAACGTACTTTTTGTGAACATTCTTATGGTCACCTACGTGTGTGACCCCGGCACGTGTCTGTGACAGCGTTAGGTATATCGGGGTACGACATTTCAAAGCTAGTGGTGGAAACAGCTGGTAGACAGAAGGGTAATCCAAATTGTAATATGCCTGCGACTGTGGCGCATGTGTGTATGTAAGAATAGTCATTGACGGTAGTGTGTACTAATGTGTCTTATTCGTATGGCAACACTGTTGAAAAAAGCGATTTTATTCATTTATTTTGTGATGGGTAGTGTCACTAAAGCTCAATAGACTGACAACAGAGCTCGTGTTTTAGAGTAACTGTGCACTGTAATTAATGATTCGATATCCCGTGTTTTACTCTTCTGTAAGAATAAATCTTAATAACTCCAGTCTCAGGTGTGACGCCATGACAAAAGTTTCACCAACGTAAGTTGTAACACCTGTGTCGGACTAGACATGACATTGTTGGTCTTTACTGTCGTGCTGACGACACGTACAACAGTCACGTGACACGAGCAGTTCGCGAGCATCGTCAACAACAACGCATCCATTCGTGTAACAAGTTATTTTGGTACATGAGGGAATTATACATCAGGATGTTGGTATTTGTGTGTCCGTTGACCGTCTTGCTGCATTGCAAATAACGTTTGTGGTTGTACATATTTTAGTATAAACTGAAGGTCTTTTATAAAAGCGTTGTGTAGCCCAGTTGGTCAGACGACTCAGTGTCGCATGTCTTGGACCCGACCTTACGACCTGGTTTGACCCACGGTTCTGCCGACTTTCCCTTTGACCAGCGGTCCTGGTCGACGGGTGTAGCCGCCACTGCATGATGGGTCTCTGGGGAGCAGTTTACACGGGCGATTCTTTCACCGTGTGACCAACTGGACTTTATGAATTCAGTGCTTAATTTAAGGTGACAAACATCTCGTTGGATGTTCATTGTAAATGTCTTATTTCAGCTGCCTAACGGGCGACAGAAGTCGAGCTGTAGTCTAGGAATGTGCAGCTAACTCACTGCGTGGGTGCTACATGACAGACGGACACACACCCACACACACATACACGCACACACACACGCGCACACACACCCGCACGCGCACGCACACACACACACGCGCACGCACATACACGAACGCTTATACATTCAATGTGAATTGCACCGGGGTTACGCGTTGTAACATATGTAGAGTTGATATGTCAGACATTTTTGATTACTCATTCTGTTTTTGAAGCAGTGTCCCTTTTTATAATAAAATGCTGTGGAAAATAAAAACACATGTACGTGAACGTATTGTTTTATCTACAAGACACACCATAATTAGTTATTAGTAAATACGTATGTTTCATATGTAATATACTCATATTTACACACTACGCATATTGAATATAAGAAAAGATGCGTTGTGTTTTTTTACAATTTCAGATGCATCATCTTAGGAATGAACTATCGAGACTTAGTGGTTCGGTTATTACGTTTGTATACATTTATTCAACGTGCACAACCGCAATTCGATGTACTAACCCGTATTTCCGTCTACGAGTCTGCTGAACAGAAGTATTAATATATTCCGTGACCAATATTTTTCATTTACTTGTATGTTAATTGTGTCATACATTAAATTGGTCAGAATAAATTATGTGTTTCATATTGCCAAGGATGCCACACAACTAGTATCTAGGCAATGTAATGCAGAACCAACTCCGCTGAGCTGGCCACTGTACCAGAATGTCGGACAACCGTCTCCCCCGACAAGTACTTTTTGCACAACTAACACATGGTGTGAGAACACGTGGTGGCCAGAGAAAACGATTCAATGACACTGCTAAACATTATGATTAAGAAAGGCTAAAATTAATTGACAATTGACATCAATGCCTGGGGATTTATAGCTGCGGACCGTCCACGTTGGCGCCGTAGCTTACACCAGGCAAAAAAGTCTACGTCACGAGGCGAAGAAACGGCAAAAGGAGAAAGGAGAGGGAGATGTCTCAACATCTTCACGCCTCCCTTCCATCTGACACCTCCTGCTCACACTGCAACAAGATCTGCAGATCAAGAATCTGGCTATTGAGTCACCTCAGGACACATGACCGACCATTAGAAGACGTCATCCTCGTTTCGAAAGATAGCAGGTGACACAATACAAATTGCAATAGAAGATAAAAACGGTAGAAGAACACACGTGGTGTGTCAAATAGGACATTTGCCAATACAAATACAGGTAGACACACGTATGTACCTGTCACAGCGCTTCTGTTTCCGCGCGACTGACGATACCCAGAATGACATCACAGAACGAAATGTTAGCTCCACCGGTGACGTCATTTCCGATGACGTATTCGCGCTCAAATTGAATCTTTAAAATGGTGGCATCGATCCGAACAGTATAACAACCCTAGCGACAATGATAATTTAGTTCGCGTAGGCTCGGCGCTCACTTAATTATTCCGCCATGGCGTGTTTTGTGTTCTGCCCGTTCGTCACTTCATGCACAGAACGAATCAAACTACCAAATATAACCTTGAACACTTCATTGCAAACAGGGCCGATTTCCGGCAGAAATCAAGGTTCAGCGAACGCATAGCGTTGAGCCTTGGAAGACAGTTACGGATGATTATGTGAGAATAATAATATTGAGTTGTGTATTGAATAAACAACTCAACCGTTGCAATATTAAGTTCGACACAATATTATGTATTACGCTTAAATGTGTGCTCTGTGCAGGTCATATAAAATAAGGAATCGGCCATCCTCAAATGGCAAACGAAACATCCAGCTTCAAAGCAAGGTTTATTGGCAATATTGCCACGTTGTCGCAGTCTCCCCTGATGTCCAACGTTCCCAGGTTCGAGATAGCTGCTCTGGTTGTTACGCGTTGTCTAATCCTAGATAGAGGGGAACATATATCTTCGGCATTAAAAAATACCTTTAAGCTTAGCTAGGAGTCGGTCAGAAATGGTGCGCCGTCGATTGTGAAGATTCTCTGCGTTTCCTAGAGTTCCTACGAGGCGCTAACTGAACCATCCGTCACTGCTACGCTCGCAGTACACCGGCTGGTGGTGATACGGCTCCGCGGCCGCCGGAGCCTCACGCGCCGGTCTCGCGGCGAGGACGTGGTGTGTCTGGTGCCGAGGACGAGGTGCCGAGGACCGAACTGGCGCCGTGCACACCCCAGTGTACTCGCCCGGGTGGCAGAGTCGGAACACCGCAATCAGCAGAACGAGGCCGAGCAGCTGAAAACACGACAAAATAGGTCTATACCTTACACAGTCGGAACCGAATATGCTTTCCCTTTTAAAGAATGAAATGGAATGTTCCGTTTCTGTGAAAATTCGTGTTCTGATATTATGTAAGCGTAATGCTCTTGTCAAGCAATGTTCTGAAAGTGTGTGTTCATTGCGAACTCATGCTTTTGACGTTGGTGACGTCACCACAGGTGACGCCGCAGAGCGTGTCATATTTTATCATAGCCAATAGCGATGCACTGTTGTCTAAAACTGAAATCGCACAATGTTTTACATCTCCGTAAAAAATAAAAATCTTACATATATTATACATTTTATCGTCTGTGATCTGGATGGCAATGTCCACTTTGGTTGATAACTGTATGCTGCTATATTAGGTCTCTATCGGACGTGGGCCTTTACGTAACAATTAATCAGTTTTGTTGACAGCATATCGCAGACATTGCGTGCAGGTGACCTTTCGAAAAAAAGGGACAGGCGCAAATAATTAACTTTTGAGCTTCCCAAAATAATTCCGCTAGTTTGCGTGACCTTTGACATTAGACGTTTGCCTACAGTGCCCGATGGACGATGGCTGTTTTGTCTGATTATTGCGAAAACGAATGCAACGGTGATTTCGGAAAGCGAACGATGGCTGCGTTTAATAAAGTTTGCATTCCTTGATACCTGAGGCTTGTAACATTGGGTAACCAACAATCTCGTTACATACTGTGCGCCCATCGTCACGAGAATGGAGAACTTACGATGACGAAGGAGAGGCCGAAACTCATTCCAATCAGGTAGCCGGAGTGTGTGTAGACGAACGCGATGCCAACGTCATAACATCCCTACAACCAAACGCATCGTGGTTGGTGGTTGATTCGTTACCGAGAAAGAAGGACATCTACGAAGTGTGTGTGTTAGGGGTGGGGTGCGTATGGGCGTGTCTGTGCGCGAACGGATATATATATATATATATATATATATATATATATATATATATACGCGCACCACACAAACGCATATATACACACACACACACACACACACACACACACACACACACACACACACACACACACACACACACACACACACACACACACACACACACACACACACACACACACACACACACACACACACACACACACACACACACACACACACACACACACACACACACACACACACACACACACACACACACACACACACACACACACACACACACACACACACACAAGGCTATATGCTGCATAGGGAGACGAGTGCATATACGACCGCCTACAGTAGACCGGCTGTATATTTTTATGTAACTGATTTTCCAATTATGCCTAATTGGAAAACTGCCTGTAATACAAATACATACCACATACTACAATACTGTTATGATATTGTAATAAATAAATAGCATATATACACAAAAATCGGTCTCCTTAAAACCTATATGGTTAGATGCCGCGTACGGGAGACCGGTGTGTAATCGGAAGTTAGATATTAGTTATACTTATTTGCAGTAGTATATATTTAACGCCGACCTGGTATATCCAAAACCCAATACAACGATAACAATAACAACGTAAATACATATGCAGATACACAAATTGACAGCGCCGCATTTAACAAATGTACAACGTATGGCTAGGAGATCCGTCAAATATTTGTTTTATTAATGTGTGTGTATATATTTATTAAAATTAATACATATCAAACAAGCATATAGTACACTAAGCACGGAACGCTAACCCCTCGATCAATATATAGCAAAACGTTTAAACTACAAGCACTTCTCTGCCGGGGTCCCGTACGTGGCACCTTATGCACATAAATATATACAAGTGTCTGCAATAAATGTGCTCAAAACCAATCAAAATATAAAATAAAGTTTATAATAATTGCATAAATTAATTCCTTTATATCTAAACTATCTCCAATAGCAAGGATAATCATTAAATAAAATGCATTAGTTATGGAATCACACATCAAAACTTTAAGGAGACCGGCTCCGGTCTCCTTAAAACAACGGTCTCCCGTACGCGGTGCAATATGCATAATTGTCTCCCGTACGCGGCGTTTAACCTTTATATGTATATATATATATATATATATATATATATATATATATATATATATATATATATATATATATATATATATATACTATATATACGTATATATATATATATATATATATTATATATATATATACAGTGAATTCTATGTCAGAAGTTTTAGAGCTCACTATACATTTTACAAGTAAATCATATTCAGGACTAGTTGTTTATAACGACGGAATACCAGCTAGCTAAACTATCGTGCACCCTGTATATATAGGGGCATATATATATATATATATATATATATATATATATATATATATATATATATATATATATATATATAACGACTTGGCGTTGGTCGCAATCGATGATATAAAGGATTTTACACCATTTAGAAGAGAGATCCATTTCTGAGTTTTGTAGCATCAAAATAAAAATAAAAGATAGGCGTAATATTAACTTAGAATTAACAAGGCTGCCGGGTACAATATAATGGATACTTAACGAAATACAAGGACTTCATATACAGCTAACAACTTATGTACACCAGTGTGTACACACCGCTCATGTGTTGACACGCACGTGCCGTTTTCGACGTGGAAAAATCAACGAAATCCACATAATTACAAATTGCGTTAGTCTACTCTGACAGCTGAAGGCAATACGGACAGGTGGCTGCGTACCTTGTAGTGGAGGGCGTAGTTCCTTATGCCGGAGGTCTTGGCCGGCGGTCCGTTGTGCCACGTTTGACACAGGACGGCGTGGCGCAGACGGCCATCGATGGTCCTCTCACAGCACGACTCGGGCACGTGTTTCCGGTTGACGGCTGCAGAGAGTCGCGATGTAACCGATCATAGATAGTTGGTCGATTGTTGAAACAAAACACGGACATGTGTTACATATAAATTGCACCTTTGCGAATTGTACGAACTGCCCAGTTACGCCACCGTATATAGGGAAGACCGGGGCTAGTTAGAACACGGGTAAGTTGTAACAGAGGGCTTGCGGACAAAACTGCTAACACAAATTATTCTGCAAGACGAGAGCATGTTCATCAATAGATTTGTCGTCGACACGCTATAAAGTTACGCCATTTAAAAGAAAAGACGTACTACCGTACCGGGGTAATTTGTAACACTTTAGGACACCTCGTATAACTCATTATAGCATAAACGTGTAATAGGCCGGGCAATTAATGATGCCTGATTATCTGCGGGAGATATGTGTGGATCCTTTGGCTTGATAAAAGTTTCGATCGGTTAAGAAACCCGTCCGGAATCTTGAAATGTTTTTTTTGTTACAACTAGCGCCGGTCTCCCCTATAGTACGATTACGTGTGCTACTAAGCCACAGCCCAGTACGATTACACCTGCAAATAGACTTGACGCCTAGCACGTGATGGTGGTTTTGCGGCTTGATGTGTTTATGAAGATTTATTTCAGTATCAAACACATTTCATGTTGTTATAATATCGGTTATACGCTGAAAACAATCCAATGTCAAATCAAACCAGAAGCCGACGAGAGAGAGAGAGAGAGAGAGAGAGAGAGAGAGAGAGAGAGAGAGAGAGAGAGAGAGAGGAGAGAGAGAGAGAGGAGAGAGAGAGAGAGAGAGAGAGAGAGAGAGAGAGAGAGAGAGAGAGAGAGAGAGAGAGAGAGAGAGAGAGAGAGAGAGAGAGAGAGAGAGAGAGAGAGAGAGAGAGAGAGAGAGAGAGAGAGAGAGAGAGAGAGAGAGAGAGAGAGAGAGAGAGAGAGAGAGAGAGAGAGAGAGAGAGAGAGAGAGAGAGAGAGAGAGAGAGAGGTATAATGTTTCATTTGATTGTCTTACGTGGCACGCTGGTCTCTCCCGCTGGCTGAAGCTTGAACCAGGTCGAGTCGCGGTAGACCTTCCAGCCTTCGTCTGCCACAGCACAGCAGTACAACTACAGGCGGGTGCACGACACGTCACACTTTCGGTCACGTCAGCTACAGCTTTTTAGCGATTTCAACGGTAGTGGCTTCTGGGTAATCACTCACGTACAATTGCCCATTTTTTGTTGCTGTTATGTGGAATAAGGTTTAGGTTTAGGTTTGAGTTAGGGTTTCGGTTAGGTTGAAGGTACTTTTGACAAGATTGACATTAGGTTTTTACATGCATTTGATGAACACATTTGATGTACGTGAGTGGATAGCAAGAAGCCAGTACTTATTTCAACGCGTAATGGATTTTTGAAACTTTTACAACATTTCAGACGTCCATGGAGATATGTTATAGACGTCTGAATGACCGCCTTTAACTATACACGTTATTATCCTTCACTGGTAGGCACATGAGAGGTAACATGATCCAAGTGAACAAGATCATACATTCGCATGAGCCATTAGAACCATGCATCACACCACACAATATCATGCCATACTTTTACTATTATTTACTATTAGACTGGGGTGCGACAAGTGTTATTTATGTAATGTGCATGTCTCGTTTCGACACAAGAGGAATTGCTGGAATACGTGACCTCGTCCTGCGCCTTATCCCAGGCGTACGTGACGAGACTGTTCCAGCGGTCATCGAGGTCAACGCCGTAGTGGTTGATCAGCGTCTCCTTCATGTGCAGACGTACGTCGACGTTCCGCTGTCAACACAGACGTCACTTCCGTCGTCGATGGTACGAGTTATTGTCATATTATTGCCTGTCACCATTTATGCTCTTCAAAGTAAAGTATAGACCACCTGGTTTGGAAAATATAATTTGGTTTAATTATGAATGTAATATGTATATGTATATGTATATGTATATGTATATGTATATGTATATGTATATGTATATGTATATGTATATGTATATGTATATGTATATGTATATGTATATGTATATATATATATATATATATATATATTTATATATATATATATATATATATATATATATATATATTTGTTTGTTTAAATGCAAGCGTCTGCTAAATACAATTGTCTTATGGATTCGAAAGGGGATTAAACAGGTTTTAAAAAAGAAACCTGTATATCACATTAGGCCCAAGTGTAATGTCAATTATTTTACAAAAGTAAACTGACTCCACTAAAGTAAAACATTTTTAGAAAGTATTGCAAATTCTTGGGAGATGATTCGCGTTCGCGGCAGCACAACAAGAAATAGAATAGCAATGTCCCTATTCTTGTATGAGCAGCCTAGCAACTTCGACCACGTAATAGTAGTGTTTTATTTTGGAAATCTGTACATGTGCGTTACAAATCTTGGCATAAGATGAATCACCACAACAATAACGCAGTCGTACACTTTGAAAACGTCGCCACACAAAACATTACGCTTGTTTGCGAAAGCTGTGTTGTACGCCAAACACACATGCACGATGAGAACTGATCTAGCTGTTTTACTAGTGCATTAATTTTTAATTAACAATACCGATCGAGGACAATACTTTGTGCGCCATCTGACGAACTCACCCGTAACCGGAAGGCGACGGCCAGAGATCCGCCTATCAGCAGCAGAACGTAGGCCACGGAGACGAGAGACACGTGCTGAAACACATCCATAAATACACGGTGAATATGTGCATTATATGCTTTAAATGTTTATGCCAAGAATTCACGATTTAAATGCCATTCACCGTTACATTAAAACGCTTTGGCTGTCTAATTTAGGTGTATTTATTTGGTAACTTAAACCCTAGAAACACGAAACATTGAAAATGAAAATAACACTTGGAACAGCTCGAGAAGGATAACAAACACCCTCATGCCTGCACGCACACATACGCGCACGCGCACGCGCACGCGCACGCACACGCACACGCACGCACACGACGCACACGCACACGCACACGCACACGCACACGCACACGCACACGCACACGCACACGCACACGCACACGCACACACCACACACACACAATCATATGTGTATGAGCTTAATAAAGATAGATTAGTAAATAGAAGAGGATCGTAGACGGAGAATAAGTTCGAAGCTAAATGGAGATATCGTGTCAAAAGAGAGCAGGTCGTTGTGTTTGGGCGGGCAGTAGCAGGACGTTGTGTTTGGGCGGGCAATAGCAGGACGTTGTGTTTGGGCGGGCAGTAGCAGGACGTTGTGTTTGGGCGGGCAGTAGCAGGACGTTGTGTTTGGGCGGGCAGTAGCAGGACGTTGTGTTGGGCGGGCAGTAGCAGGACGTTGTGTTTGGGCGGGCAGTAGCAGGACGTTGTGTTTGGGCGGGCAGTAGCAGGACGTTGTGTTTGGGCGGGCTGTAGCAGGACGCTGTGTTTGGGCGGGCAGTAGCAGGACGTTGTGTTTGGGCGGGCAGTAGCAGGAGTTGTGTTTGGGCGGGCTGTAAGCAGGACGCTGTGTTTGGGCAGGGCAGTAGCAGGAGTTGTGTTTGGGCGGGCTGTAGCAGGACGCTGTGTTTGGGCGGGCAGTAGCAGGACGTTGTGTTTGGGCGGGCAGTAGCAGGACGTTGTATTTGGGCGGGCAGTGGCAGGACGTTGTGCTTGAGCGGGCAGTAGCAGGACGTTGTGTTTGGGCGGGCAGTAGCAGGACGTTGTGTTTGGGCGGGCAGTAGCAGGACGTTGTGTTTGGGCGGGCAGTAGCAGGACGTTGTATTTGGGCGGGCAGTGGCAGGACGTTGTGCTTGAGCGGGCAGTAGCAGGACGTTGTGTTTGGGCGGGCAGTAGCAGGACGTTGTGTTTGGGCGGGCAGTAGCAGGACGTTGTGTTTGGGCGGGCAGTAGCAGGACGTTGTGTTTGGGCGGGCAGTAGCAGGACGTTGTGTTTGGGCGGGCAGTAGCAGGACGTTGTGTTTGGGCGGGCAGTAGCAGGACGTTGTGTTGGGCGGGCAGTGCAGGACGTTGGTGCTGTGCGGGCAGTAGCAGGACGTTGTGTTTGGGCGGGCAGTAGCAGGACGTTGTGTTTGGGCGGGCAGTAGCAGGACGTTGTTTTGGGCGGGCAGTAGCAGGACGTTGTGCTTGGGCGGGCAGTAGCAGGACGTTGTGTTTGGGCGGGCAGTAGCAGGACGTTGTTTTTGGGCGGGCAGTAGCAGGACGTTGTTTTTGGGCGGGCAGTAGCAGGACGTTGTTTTGGGCGGGCAGTAGCAGGACGTTGTGCTTGGGCGGGCAGTAGCAGGACGTTGTGTTTGGGCGGGCAGTAGCAGGACGTTGTGTTTGGGCGGGCAGTAGCAGGACGTTGTTTTTGGGCGGGCAGTAGCAGGACGTTGTTTTTGGGCGGGCAGTAGCAGGACGTTGTGCTTGGGCGGGCAGTAGCAGACGTTGTTTTTGGGCGGGCAGTAGCAGGACGTTGTGTTTGGGCGGGCAGTAGCAGGACGTTGTTTTTGGGCGGGCAGTAGCAGGACGTTGTTTTGGGCGGGCAGTAGCAGGACGTTGTGTTTGGGCGGGCAGTAGCAGGACGTTGTGTTTGGGCGGGCAGTAGCAGGAGTTGTGTTTGGGCGGGCTGTAGCAGGACGCTGTGTTTGGGCGGGCAGTAGCAGGACGTTGTGTTTGGGCGGGCAGTAGCAGGACGTTGTGTTTGGGCGGGCAGTAGCAGGACGTTGTGTTTGGGCGGGCAGTAGCAGGCGTTGTGTTTGGGCGGGCAGTAGCAGGACGTTGTTTTTGGGCGGGCAGTAGCAGGACGTTGTTTTTGGGCGGGCAGTAGCAGGACGTTGTGCTTGGGCGGGCAGTAGCAGGACGTTGTTTTGGGCGGGCAGTAGCAGGACGTTGTTTTTGGGCGGGCAGTAGCAGGACGTTGTGTTTGGGCGGGCAGTAGCAGGACGTTGTGTTTGGGCGGGCAGTAGCAGGACGTTGTGTTTGGGCGGGCAGTAGCAGGACGTTGTGTTTGGGCGGGCAGTAGCAGGACGTTGTGTTTGGGCGGGCAGTAGCAGGACGTTGTGTTTGGGCGGGCAGTAGCAGGACGTTGTGTTTGGGCGGGCAGTAGCAGGTCGTTGTGTTTGGGCGGGCAGTAGCAGGACGTTGTGCTTGGTGGAGACGTCGGGAAGAAGAAGAAGAAGAAGAAGAAGAAGAAGGAAGAAGAAGAGAGGGAAACGTAGCAACGAGAAATGGTAGGTGCAGAGGTGATTAAGAAGTGAAAAGTGAAGGGAGATGAAGACGAATTAAGAAAATGTAAATGAGAAAGGCGAGAACAAACAAAAGAAGGTGAAGAAAAAAGTGATGGCGGACGGGTAGAAGAAGAATGACAAGAAGAAAGAGTAATGCATTTTCAGCAATATTAAGTATTGATATAAGAACTTACCTTTTATGAGGAAACAAATTGAAGTAAAAGAGTAAGACGAAAATAAGAGAATGAGAAGCAGAAGACAGGTAGACGAGGAGAAAAAGAGGAGAATTAAACTAAGAAGAAAAAGGAAAATAGAATCAATGAAGAAGTAAACATGAAATACGAAGGAGAAAGAGGAAACTAAAGAAGAACAAAAAGGAGACGACGAAGAAGGAGGAGACTGGGCAGGAGGCGGTTGGTCGGGAAGAGACTGAGTGACGCCCTCCGAGTGTGACACCGACCGTGACGGCGAGACTTCTGTTGTCGTTGAGAGAGCCGCTGAAGCCGACGAATGACGCGACGACGATGACGCAGCCGGCGGAGATGATGACGTAGATAGATATCGTCATCAGAGAGTTGCCCATTAGCGTTGACAGGAAGTTCTTCTCCAAGAGAATCCAGACGCTGATGCCGATCAAAACGCCGCCCACCGTCTAAAAATGTCGATGAGCGATTAATCTGTAAATTATAACTTCAGAGGTCCTGTTTTAAGTGTCGCCTACTTCCTCTTAGATGTTGAATTCAAATTGGCGAAGCGTTGAACCACGGTTGTTGTCTTTAGATATTTATTTTTGACCTGGGGTCGTGGGGCGTCGTCACTGTAAGATCGTGTAAGATCGCTGGTAAGTTGGAAATATTTCGCGCGCGCGCGTATGTATATATGTATGTATGTATGTATGCATGCATGCATGCATGCATGCATGCATGCTGCATGCATGCATGCATGCATGCATGCATGCATGCCTGCCTGCCTGCCTGCCTGCCTGCCTGCCTGCCTGCCTGCCTGCCTGCCTGCCTGCCTGCCTGCCTGCCTGCCTGCCTGCCTGCCTGCCTGCCTGCCTGCCTGCCTGCCTGCCTGCCTGCCTGCCTGCCTGCCTGCCTGCCTGCCTGCCTGCCTGCCTGCCTGTATCTATCTATCTATCCAATTATCTCTCCGTCTCCTTCTTTCTTAATCTCTATCTCACAATCTCTCCATTTCCATTTCATCGTGATGGACATTCCTAACTGCGGTAAACTGTATTTTACTCCTCGCGTAAAGGTACGGAACTATCCCTGGGTCTAGGTGTACTTACCAAGAACAGTGAGTTTGCCGCCAGGAGGACGTATGTTACATAGTTTTTATTCTCGACCAATTGCAACATTGTGGACGACGGTCGGTACTAGAACAGAAATGCGTGTAAGCGGATTTAGCATGCTTGATGGGTTGGGAATTTATAGGGAGCATGATTTTATATAGATGTCGTAACAGGGGTTTTACTTTTTATTATGACATATTATAATTATTTTAATTATGTAGTTAATCACGATACGAAAACAAAATTATTTATAACAAACCCGGCATACACATTTTGCTTAGAAATGCTTCCTGGTTGCATTCCTGAGGTTATTTTTAATTTATAGGCTGGTGCATGGGGATTACAAGTGCGCCTCCCTCGCCTATGCAAAAATGGAGTCTACATCCACAAGCATGACTCACACTGGAGGAAAACGTTGACGATGAACAAGGATGGTTAAATCAGTCGCAGTAATCAGTAAACGACAACGACACATAGTTCGACACCAGTTGACAGACACACGCCAATCACCACCGTAACACCGCAAACAAATATTGACCCAGACGAGTGACCGTTATCGTTGTCTATACATATTATTGCAACCTTCCGATTTATTTCCGGGACACGGATTTCGGATTTGTTTGTTGACGTCACGGAAGGTGGTGCCTACCTGTTCGCAGTATTACGGGTGTTTGGTGTAGACGACACGCCACTATTGCATGATACCGGAATCCCGTCGTACGTTGTGCGTGTGCAGCCCGGCCGCGTCTGGCGGATGCACCGGGTCCAAGTGGTCGCTCTCTGCCACTCCAGTCTCGATGGGCTCAACCACGATCGTATAGGCCGGCATGTAGGTTGCGGAGGGGCGCGATGCTCGAGGTATAGTGCTGTGCGCCAGAGCAATAAGCGATTTTTATAATTAAATAAAACGTCCAGTGCGCCATGGCTGACAGACAGCGGGGTAGGCCTAGTAGAAGAAGCAACAATTACAATGATGTGAATGGTGTATGCAATAGGTAGAAGTCTAAAGGTTAAAGCAAAAGTATTTTCAGTGGACACATCTTCATGAAAAAGTAAACATTCTGTCATATTAAAGCTTCACCACGGCTATTTGTCAAACTAGAACACCCCTACTGACATTGATAAGTATTAGCAAACAGACGCATTTAAATATCTCGCGCTTCCTTAGGCAAATTAAAATGTGGTCTAACTCTGCGATGCTAATATTAAAACAAGGATTGCTGTAGTCGTGTATGTGATGTCAAGGCTAGACATCGTTTTGGAAAAAGCAGTCATCAAATTTCTTGCCCTGTTTAAAGGGGATACAAAAAACCAACTGCTTGAATTCATGCTATATGTATAATTCCATTTCCTCCAGGCCATGTATGTGATGTCAAGGCTAGACATCGTTTTGGAAAAAGCAGTCATCAAATTTCTTGCCCTGTTTAAAGGGGATACAAAAAACCAACTGAGAATAAGAGAATAAGAGAATAGGAGAATGGGAGAATAGGAGAATAGGAGAATAGGAGAATAGGAGAATAGGAGAATAGGAGAATAGGAGAATAAGAGAATAAGGAGAATAGGAGAATAGGAGAATAGGAGAATAAGAGAATAAGGAATAAGAGAATAAGAGAATAAGGAATAAGGGAATAAGAGAATAAGAGAATAAGAGAATAAGAGAATAAGAGAATAAGAGAATAAGAGAATAAGAGAATCAGAGAATAAGGAATAAGAGAATAAGATAATAAGAGAATAAGGAATAAGAGAATAAGAGAATAGGGGATAAGAGAATAAGGAATAAGACGAAAACGAGAATAAGAACCAATTTATCTGTGCAACTTTTCAGTTGGATTGTACAACATTCAGTAAAATCCACAATTTCATAAAAGTACCATAACGTATGATGTTTAATACTTTCGTAGCTAACAAATAAATACTGTTTACTTTCTAGAAAAGTTAATGTGATCCTGGAATTAACAGGAGTTTGACCTTTGCTTACACCGCAAACAACTGTTATGTAGCACTCAATTTAATTAAAGTATTTTTGCAGTTACGTTCAGAATACGCGTTGCGCGTAAATTGATGAGATAATCGTGTCTGTTGTGCAATATCCCAATGCAATACAAACACTAATCATAACAGAATGACACAACATTCATTTTTACGGTGTCCTACTGATCCAATTGTGCTAAAGAAATGGTTCACAAAACTGAAGCCGACGAACCTTCAGCTCATTTTGAGAACAACTGTTTCAGATGAGAACAGATTCAGACAGTTTATAACCAAATAACATCAAAAATGCACGAGAAATGATTTGCGTTGTAGCACGAACACACGTACACACAACGTACATGTACATTTTCCTACTCCCAGCTCGCACACAACGTTATAACACTAGGCTATGCAAAGTAAGATTTAGCAGCCAACTGATAACACATTGTAGGAAAGTCATACTTATCTTTACATAAAAGGTTCAACTTGGTACCATCACATCAACATCGCCTGAACATTATAATTATGTCACTAAAATAAGTAGAATTTAGTAGACTGAGTAAAGAAAGTATAACGGACAATAAAAATGTAAAACAAAATGAACTTGCGATAGCAAACTAAACTGACAGTTACGTGGTATACACGTGTAGTTAAATACGTAAGTAAATAAAATAAAATAAAATAAAATAATGCTCCTAGCTGTTCGAGTGTCTCACGGCCTGTGAGTAAAAACATTTTTTATTTAGTTGTTCTGGATTTAATATTTTTCATGAGTTTCACTTGATTTTCAGAGGGTTTTTCTTCCACATTAACGAACGCACATTACGAAAGGTTTTTCAAAATCAATTTCAGTTATTGTTTTATATACATCGGATGCGGGAAAGAACAGTTTCACATTCCCCGTAACCGTTGAACTGCTACCAAACAGTAAAACAACCTACTCACGACTTCACGTCAATTTCATTTAATGTATTAGAACTCAACGCCCGAAAATGGTATTGAACAGAAAAGTTAATGGAATACGCCAACATGAAAGGTATTCTCATTGACGAATTGTATTTTAATATGTTGTATTTGTCATAGATTCTTATAGAATTAACGTTTTTCAGATGTAGGCAAGGTATACATTCGAAGAAGCTCAATGTTGTAACTCGCAATAAAATATGCGGCGTGTGCGTCTAGGGTAATCGGAATTAGTATGCATTTCGCCACATAACGTAACATATTAGTTTATAATCCAGGACAAAATCCCCATCGAACAAAATCCCCTTAATACCGTTTCAATTCGGACAACTTATTGTGTAAAAAATTGAGGAATCTCCTCAGACAAGTCGTAACCCTAACCTTAAGTGAGTAAAAGGGATTTTGTCCGATGGGATTTTGACTGAGGGAATTCTGTCCGGAGGGGATTGTTTTCAGGATCAACGATTATCAAAGGACGATTCTTGAATTAACTACGTGTGTCCCTGGCAGAGGCGTCGATCTGGTTTTAAAAGTGGGACATGGGGGACATATTTATATGTACATATATGTATGTAATTTCTATGTATGTATATAATATTTATATATTATAAAATATATATATATATATATTATAATATGTCATATATATTATAATACATATTATAATACATCATATATATATATATATATAATATATATATATATATATATATATATATATATATATATATATGATATATTATAATATATATATATATCATTTATAATTTATATATATATAAACATATAATATATATTATATAAATATTATATACATACATATAAATTACATATAATATATATATATATATATATATATATATATATATATATATATATATATTGATCCCCCGTCCCCATTTTTATATATATATATATATATATATATATATATATATATATATATATATATATATATATGACCTGAAATACATATAACATTTTTTTGTAATATAACGCTAATTCTAAAATAAACAAAGGCCTTTATGTTATGCTATTTAAAATAGTTATGTTGGCAACATATATTTGAAGAGGGGCCATGGCCCGCCCCAATCACTGAACATTTGAAGGGTTGACTTTGGACCCAACACTGCTTGCCTGATTCACAGAGTGACAAGATGCAGAGCTTACAGAGGTGCCTGTGTGGGACGTCCCAATCCCACCTTTTGGCTGAGAAATTTGTCATCACTCAAATGGGATTAAGTTACACAAACTGCAGCAATCCGCCGCTTCTGCCGTAGGCGATAAGTTGCAAGCAGGCGAGAGGTGGAAATGCAACACAAATGTCACCATTTACAATGTGCTTGATGGCTAGAGCCTATTAATAATATCAACACAAGGATGCAAATTTATAGAGCCCGACAGCGGCGCAGTCCGGCATGGTGATTATTTACTAAAGTAAGATCAAGTTGTGCGCTGTGGCCAGCCAAGCCATTTATCTAGTCGATTTTTTAATGAGTGGTCGGAACTTCATATCGCGAGTTTATTGTTACTAGTCACATGTAGCAGCTGTTAAGAGAGAGGAGTGGTGAGTTACGCTCCATGCCCCGCAATTTTTCTTAACTGAAAAGTAGGGTGGACAATTTCTATGCTGTCCCCACGTTGAAAAGTGGGGGACGCGTCCCCCCCGTCCCCCACTGATCGACGCCCGTGCTTGCAGCAGCAACAATCGTTCGTCCTCGGTTCCGAATCCAGCATCGACATCCAGGCCTGTGGTTATGCAACAGCCAGGCACTTCTTTCAATGGCAAAAGTAAGTAAAGTATTACACCAACATTAATTTAACATGATATCAAAATGATATTATGTACACAGTGTAAATAACACAGTATCAAAATACACAGACACACACACGCGCGCGCACAAACGCACGCACACACCGACATACACATACTCACACACACACACACACACACACACACACACACACACACACACACACACACACACACACACACACACACACACACACACACACACACACACACACACACACACACACACACACACACACACACACACACACGCATGCATGTACACATATGCGTATGCAGTATGCACACGCGCACACGCACACACGCACACAAGCACACACGCCCACACGCGCACACGCACACACGCACACACGCACACACGCACACACGCACCGCACGCGCACGCGCACGCGCACGCGCACGCGCACGCGCACGCGCACACGCACACGCACACGCACACGCACACACGCACACGCACACGCACACGCACACGCACACGCACACGCACACGCACACGCACACGCACACGCACACGCACACGCACACGCACACGCACACGCACGCACACGCACACGCACACGACACGCACACGCACACGCACACGCACACGCACACGCACACGCACACACGCACATTAAACCTAATGAGTATGTATTGAAGATAACAAACTAGAGATCATTTTGGATATTGTTGGACGATGCAATGAAACATGTTCTGGTTTAATAATCACCACTAAACACTCATGCTTATATCTCCTCCAGATATAAATACAAGTGCCTATGTATATACTGTCAATCTTATTTCACTGCATCCTGCAACTCTTCTTGTTGTCCAGATATGCGTGTTTATGGGCCCAAGATTACAGTGGGAATGGAACACAGCAGGAAGTCTTTTGTTTTATGAAATAGGCAGACATACACAAAGAAACAAACGAACGAACGAACAAATATAACAAACAAACAAACATATACACACACATGCATACACACCCACAAACACACACACTCACTCATACTCACACACTCACTCACACACACGCACGCACGCCCGCACGCAGACAGGCACGCACGCACGCACGCACACATACGCGCATACTCTCTCCCCGCCTCTCCCTCGCCCGCTGCTTTTTTCTCATTATATCTATCCTCTTTCCCCTACTATTTCCCACTCCTCACTCTCCCTAGTCACCCCTCGTCCTTCGTGATTTCTTCCACCACTCTTATATTTACCCCCTCATTTCCATTAAATTGTAATTCGGTATGGTCATAAATAATTGCGATCGTTCAATGTTAATATACCTGTTAAAATGAGTCTGCGCATATTTTTACACATGTATTTGTTACCTAGTATAACCTTTGGTTATAATCTTTGTTATGACATGTGCATTAATATTAAATTAATATTTGTCCATTATAATTCAGAAACACGGTTAATAAAAATACAACTACCAAATCAGTATAATCGCATACATTACCACACTTTCATATGTGTGTTGTGTGTGTGTGTGTGTGTGTGTGTGTGTGTGTGTGTGTGTGTGTGTGTGTGCGTGCGTGCGTGCGTGCGTGCGTGCGTGCGTGCGTGCGTGCGTATGTACGTCGTGCGTGCGTGCCTGTCTGCTTGCTTGCTTGCGTGCGTGCGTGCGTGCGTGCGTGCGTGCGTGCGTGCGTGCGTGCGTGCGTGTGCGTGCGTGCGTGCGTGCGTGCGTGCGTGCGTGCGTGCGTGCGTGCGTGCGTGCGTGCATGCATGCATGTATGTAACAAGCAATTTATCTAGTCATTTTCCATTGGGTAGTCGGAAGTTTATATCTCAACTGGTATATTAATTTTACTACTAGACCGATGTAGGATTTGTTTAGGAGAGAGGATTAGTCAGTCTCGCTATATGCCAGTAAATTTGTTGTTTAACTGAAAAACTGGGGGGGGGACATTTCCTATGCTGTCCCCAGGCTGAAAACTGGGGGGGGGACGCGCCCCCTTCCCCCGTCCCCCACCAATCGACGCCCGTGGTCCCTTGCATGCTATGCAAATTCAGGCGCCACATGAAAGCTATCAGCTGAGCCACCAGGCACGCGTGCCTTTTGGTTCAGCTGATAGCTCTTGTCGCGTTTCAGCGCACACGATGAGAAAGATGCTGAGCTAACCTCTTCATAGCAAGTGACTTATCCATCACATGGTCTGGTTGCCTAGCGAATTATATCAAAACGGTCTGAAAAACACTTGGAATACTCAAACATTCCAACGAATGCTTTCTTAAAATTGTGTTTCTTTACGACAAAAACAACTCACCATTGAGAAAGTTCCAACAGCAGGATTGTTCAATTCTGATAGCGGTACACAAATTCGTAATTTCTTCAGTATACCCCTTTTTCTAACATTTTATACTATGTATTATATTCGGTGTTGGAAAATAAACATAATATATTATTGATTGATTGGTTGATTTTTTTTATTATTTAGCTCAACGAAATATAATGCCGTTCAACAGAAAAAGTAAATTTATTGATTCTACATGAATCGTATTTGTAGTACGAATTGCTATTTACAGTTGCAATAGGGAAAGGGCATACAAATTGGGCCCCCGAACCTAAAAATAGCATACAGTTTCCAAATATTAAAATAATTTGTTTTCCTTCAGAAACTGTACGGTCCTACCTGTGACTAGGTATATATACATAACAACATGCAAACGTGTGATGGAAAACGAATTTCACGACCCAGAAACGTGTCTGTAAGTAACGGGAGTGCAAAGTGGGCCCCTTCTGAAACGTCGCAAGCCATTCATCACTACACTGTCTACACGTAATTATATATCGCACATGGCGACAACCAACTGCGACATTTAAATAAAAGCGAAGCGCACCACCTAATTTCAACGAGCCTTTAGCGTGGCTACATAATTTCACATACTTTATAGCCGTCTGTATTTTCGCAGTATTTTAAGGAGTTTGGAACACTTAACAAACCATGTAAATCTTTTTAGAAATGTATAAAATATGAACTTTTTGACGTCACATGTTTCAATTTGCTCTACTGGCTTTCGGGTATTATTCAAATGCGTCCTGTATGTATCACCAGTAAAACAAAATTAATTTAGTCGTATGACTGCGAATAGCGACACAGACCTACGACCTGGAGCCCACTTTGTGCGACATTCTATACACAGCGCACGCGCGCGCGAACGCACGCACGAACGCACGCACGAACGCACATAGAAATGGCAAACAATGAGGATCACAACATGTTCAAGTTGACAACGTTAGCCAAGGGGTTACATAGGGGCCCAGACCGCCCAGAACACCTCTCCGACCAAGTCCCCTGTCCTATAACTATCCCCCCCCTTGAATGCAGTACGTGTAGCTTGACGAATCCTGCTGCTGTTTACGTCGCTTTCCGTACGCGCGAGTGCCCGGATAGGCAGTTTTTCTCTTGTTGCTGCCGTGTGTGCTTGATCCATGCTTCTTTTCCTAATTTAAGTTGACTGGTCCTCTGCCACGGATACACGTTTTGGGTTTATTTGGCTTGATTATTTTGGTAATTTGGTTGGTTTTCGTTGGCTTTATTTCGAGCATAGCCAAGCCCGCGTTTCCTCGGACCACGTGTCAAAGGTAACGATGAGCGTAAAATAATGTATGCTCCCTCAAACGGCTAGTTCGTTCGCCGACGCCAAGTTAGTATTTTATCTATGTTCGTTTACCTGTAAAACATCCTGTGTTCGAAGCGCCAAATGGGGTCATAGTGGGTGATAGTTGCAGGAAAGTTGTCAGAAGTAAGCATTTTATTTTAGCTATACGGCATTACTGCTCACATATATGGGCAACATAACTTAACCACTTAGCGTATCTGTTGACGAAGTTTTTTTGAGTGCCGTATAATCCAGGTAGAATGCAGGTGCACGAAACCACAGCTGCACTGTCCCGGGCCGTGGATGTGGCCTGTCTGAGCTTCAGTTTAGTTTGTTATTATTATCATGTGAGATAGATTTTAAACGTGTATTGCGGATTGTTGCAAAACATCGACGACGAACGTTGTTTGCAAGCAATTATTGTATAAAACGATACTAATTACATAACAATCTATGTTTATTGAATATGCAAAATGTCAAATAACACACTTTCCACATTGTGATTACATGCGAATAACTTAGTTGGCATACATCAGTTGGTTGATCTTAGGAAATAATGTAATAAACTAATATAAAACAAAAGTGTGTGGATCATAATCATTAACACAAAAATTAACAATATTTTACCTGTAGCTGGTCTAAGTTATTAAGACCTAGCCTAGCTTATTGACTCCTGCTTTGCCAAACCCTAGGTGTTAGTGTATGAACAAATCATTTAATATACTAGAACGTACATACATGCACAGACAGTCCGTAATAGAAGGGTCTAACAAAACAGTTGTTTGCCCTTCCACCCTCCACCCTCATCAGCACTTCCACTCTCCACAGCACAATGCAGGACGACCGAGACCTGGTGGCCCAACGGCCGCGCAGGCGTCTTCAAGGCGACATGGACGAAGACGAAGAATGGAAGGCAGAGCTCATCAGATACATCCTCTTTGCCTTCAACATCATAATTTTTGTAAGTCTATATTTCTATTGTGCACATATTTTATGTAATTTATGTTCAGATCTATTTTTTTATTGGTGTAACTTGCAATAGTTAGTGTGCAGAAGAACGTACATGTAAGTGAATTAATTGCCAACATTTCGTGGTTTCATAAATCTAAAGTATGTTTTGAGTAAATCATAAACATCCTATTTGTAATATTCATCGTGAATACTAATGCACATGTACCCATGACTAGCCGCCAAAAATGTATCGAGTTACCACACTACCATCCAGAGTACGAGTCATGTTAGATTATCTAAGAGTGAAATTAATGGTTGGCACTATATCCTCTTTGTGAGTAATAATTATTGTAATTCTAATGTTTCTTCTCAGTAGTATAATAACACTTTTATTTCATTTCCAGGACTTTTATATAAAGCACCCTAGAGCATTTTGTTGTAATTTTATTTCTGCTGGTGCTATATAAATTCTGATTACCGGTATTATTTTATTATTACTAGCATTACCTGTATCTCCAGGACCAGTCCGTTCATAGGCGCGAACTCTTATCACAATAAAACATACATAGAATCATATTTTAAAGAAAAAGTTATAAAAAGGTCATTAATATCATTATTACTTATTTACACTGAATGAGAAATTGGAATATATTCTATTGATTGTGTCTATGTTTCCCTACGTCCTAATTTTAAGATGTTGAACTAAGGCATAATATACTTTTCAGTTTTTCGCTGGGACACTCCTCGGAGTTTCAATATGGATGGCCGTCGAAAGGAGTTTCATGACGCACATCATTGGCAATGACTGGTACGCTGCTGCCATCTATCTCGGCCTATGCTCTGGCGCCATCGTCTTTTTTGTCTCATTCCTCGGATGTTACGGAGCAATCGTCGAGTCAAAGAGGCTCCTGAAAATAGTGAGTCTTCACTTGTCAATTTAGTTCATTGCTGTTTACACTTTTATTTTATCCCTTACCTGTAGCTCAGATGCAGTGTGTATGTTGTGTGAAGAGATTAATCATTGGGGTAAATTCAAGCAGTTACCCTTTCTTGTCATTTTTCCCTGGTCAGATTTACATTTTTGTCATGTGGTAGCTTCCAACCGTGATACTAATGATAATTTGTCTGATGAAGATGACTAGAAACTGCTAAAAAGTAACTGGATACAATTGTAAATTTAACTGAAATAATTATTTATGTGTAACCACATTTTTGATTTGTTTTGCTACATTACATAAAATAGCTTTTAGCTCTCTGTTCTTGATTGAGTAATGCTGGACATTTCCTGTGAATTTAATACAATCTTACATATGTAAATGAACAACATTCCTATAGTCATCGTGTGGTTGCGTGAGGGGCAATTGTTCTAATGGGAGACATTAACAAATATTAAATGGCTGTGGAGAAATTGAACAAGAAAAATTTGAGTGAAAGAAAAATATATATTATAGATGACAAAATTATATGGGAATCTGGAAGTTGTAACAAGTTATTTACGCAAAGCATCAACACAACACCAGGTAGAATTGAAATGGCCAGGATTTATTTCTGACATTTGAACAACAAAGTACATGCAATAGTTACAACAAATGTGGGTCAATAGAGGTCTTCAGATATTGCCTCGTCTACATAAACAAAATACAAAAAGAGGCCCACAGTATGGGTATGAAGTAATAACAAAAATGTGGTACCATAATGTAAATATCTTAACAAGTTTTAGCTAGTCTCCAAAGAGGTGGGGCCATTCCGCCCCTATGCCACACAAATTCTCCCACTGAAAATTAAACCTGGGAAGGGGGTGGAATTAACTCATAATCCAGATCAGAATCAGATATATCCAACGTCAGGTTGCTTGAAATTCAAGATTCATGTGCATTGCAAATGTTCGCGCACAAGTTACGTGGCCATCATGCGCTACACTGAATGGCTATATGCCTCCGAACCCTAATTAACACATGAACCTTGACCTGGTTAAAGTCGATCTTCCTAACAGAAGGCACCCTGCATCAGCAGTGCAGTCACCTCGCGTAAAGATCAGCATGAAATTAAATTTTGTACCTAAATTTGTGAATGCATCCGTGTAAGTGGTGGTTGTTTAGAGTTCCTGTGTCTGTTTCAGTTCCTTGTGATCCTTATTTTCGTTGCTGTTGTTCTCCTCTTCACGGGAATCGTTGCTGGTGTCTTCCGAGCTCAGGTGAGTGTAGGACAGACAGCAACAACAACAACAACACGAGTATAACTGATGTGGTCTTTGTGGGTGAATCAATGTTTCTCCTCAGATTGTTTTTAAATAAGGACAATACATACACAAAAACATGTGGTCCCTGGTGTTGTTCACACATGTGGTCCCTGGTGTTATTCACACATGTGGTCCCTGGTGTTATTCACACATATGGTCCCTGGAGTTATTCACACATGTGGTCCCTGGTGTTTTCACACATGTGGTCCCTGGTGTTGTTCACACATGTGGTCCCTGGTGTTATTCACACATGTGGTCCCTGGTGTTATTCACACATGTGGTCCCTGGTGTTATTCACACATGTGGTCCCTGGAGTTATTCACACATGTGGTCCCTGGAGTTGTTCACACATGTGGTCCCTGGTGTTATTCACACATGTGGTCCCTGGAGTTATTCACACATGTGGTCCCTGGTGTTGTTCACAAGTGTGGTCCCTGGTGTTGTTCACACGTGGTCCATGGTGTTGTTCACAAGTGTGGTCCCTGGTGTTGTTCACACACGTGGTCCCTGGTGTTGTTCACACACATGGTCCCTGGTGTTGTTCACACACGTGGTCCCTGGTGTTGTTCACACATGGTCCCTGGTGTTGTTCACACACGTGGTCCCTGATGTTGTTCACACATGGTCCCTGGTGTTGTTCACACATGTGGTCCCTGAACAGTTGTAGTGACATTTAATGTAACTTCTATAAAAACTTCCATGTAGTTGGTAGTTGGTACTGTATCACCATCATGCATGTGTCCTGTAGAAATTGTTACTATTGCTAGTATTTATTGTGAAGTGCGTGTGTGTGTATTATGACATTTTTTTTCATAAAAATGTTTCAAATGCCCCCAGGCGGATCTAGTTTGACAATATGCAACGTTATATATAAAATGTTACTTTCCTTACTCAGATTGGAAGCAGTGTGAAGCGCAGCATGAGTAACACTCTCACAAACTACTACGACGTTGACCTACATCGGTTCTTCAATCGTGCTGTCACCCGGGCCTGGAATAAGGCCCAGCAGAGGGTAAATAGTTACGTCATGTGCTCAGTTTATCAGGGTTAATCACATGATTTGACTGCGTTTGTTCGGAATGCTTTTTTGTCACACCAAAAATCTATAAGTTGTGTACTGTAAAACCTGTGTCAGTGGCCACCTGTCCATAATGGTCACCTGTATATAACAGTCACTTTTGAAAATTCCAATGACTTCCTCTTGATGAAACACAATTCCATAGTTGCACTTGTCTGTAATGATATTATTGTGCAGTCCCAATGGTAGTGATTGTGGACAGGTTTTATTCTGTCATATTCTTTTTACAAGCTCTCTAAGCAATTTTTCTTTGCTGTAGTTAGACACGTGTTGTTAGTGATTTTTATTTATGAAGTGTAACGTTTCACTGATGACACTACAAACCCCTATTCAATATTACTAGCCCAGATAGTCACATTTAACACAACATGTCCTACCATGTTACACTGCATTTTTTCATGGTTACATCTAGTAGTATTCATCATTATTTTATTTGCATATTTAAAAACGTGTTTTGATGCTACATGTTATGAAGCATGGCAAACAATAATGTATTTGTCCCCGTATGAAATTAATAAAATGTCATATTAAATTTAATAAATTAATATAATGCAATATTAAATTTAATCAATATTAAATGTAATCTAATGTCAGCCAACGTTGATGTTGATTTCATCCCACAGCTCTACTGCTGTGCCGTTGATGACGAAGGCTGGGCTTTATACAGGGAGAGTAAATGGTTCAAGAAGTTTGGTGCGCAGGACGACATTGACGGGATCCGATACGGACACGGTACGTGCTCTCTCTTGTCTCCTTGCATTCGCGGGCGTGTAGACCTCGCCAGACGTCACACATCAAAACTGTCCACTTTGTCCTGTAACTTGTTTTAGATGTCTACGAAAATGTTAAATGGTCAGTTATCTGATTGGTTACGATATTACATGTTTTCGTGAAAAAGTTCATAGAGTTAGGAGAACGATTGAATTAAAGCAATTGATTACGTCACAACTAAAACGTGGTTCATGTTGTGATTTAAGGAATTTATTTAATCACATGACTTGTATGTCATGTGACCTTCACCTTCGGTTCATCCCCTGTGTTTCCAGATGAGCAGAAGCCGTACGTGCCGGAGTCTTGTTGTGTGACCGACACGTACTACAGGGTGCTCAATGTTGACATCTGTCAGAAGTGGAAGCTAGGGCCCCCAGGAACACTCGCCAAGGGCGCCTACAACCACGGCCTCAACTACAATGTGAGTGGCAAGTTACCAAGACTTCTTACACGAGGTGGTCTAATCACTTACAAAATATTTAACTCATAAGGATTTTTTTAATTAGGTTTAAGTTACATTTTTATTTTATTTACACTTGCATTTTACTTATATATGTGTGTATATGTATATGTATATGTATATGTATATGTATATATATATATATATGTATATATATATATATATATATATATATATCACTCAAGGTAACTAAGTGACATTTTATATAATTTAGTTGCTAGTTTTGACTCATTTTCAAACACTTTCGATTTAATATTTCTGTGGTTCTATTTAATATGTTTGGGTAATTGTTATTTATACTCTGGCAGCACCTTTGAGCAGATTGTAGCCAAAAAATACAGTACTCAATAAATGCAGTATAATAAAACAAAATCTTAGGATCCAGTTTTTCATAGTAATTGTTGAAGGGAAGTTTGATTGATTACCCCCAACCATACAAAACAGCACTAAGTTACGATGCCAGCAGTTGCTGTTGTAAATTGAATGTCTGGTTTACAGGTCGAACATTTGAAATTGCCACTTCTGTTTCAGCTTACTAATAAAATTAAGCACAACTTTTGCAGATAATGTGCCATAATTTGTATTCCCCTTCAGTGTATAGAGTATAGAAAAACATTCCTCTGATATAATATATTCGCAATAAAAATCATTGTAAGACTCGTGTGTGAAAAATTTAATGTAGTGCTAATAACAAAATGTTACTAATTTTCTGATCGGAT
This sequence comes from Ridgeia piscesae, assembly GCA_025642075.2. Lineage (NCBI taxonomy): Eukaryota > Metazoa > Annelida > Polychaeta > Sabellida > Siboglinidae > Ridgeia > Ridgeia piscesae. The sequence goes on from JAODUO010000558.1 coordinate 95,148, forward strand.
TATTTGATGTGTAAGTGCATGAGGTGGTCATTTCAGGGCTGTTTCACTGCTGGGGTGAAATATCTAAAGGAGAACACGGGCATCATCATTGGGTTTGGAATAAGCCTCTGTGTTATACTGGTGAGTGCAGTGATGTGTGTAGTGTCTGTCTGTCTGTCTCGCAGTGATGTGTGTAGTGTCTGTCTGTCTGTCTGTCTCGCAGTGATGTGTGTAGTGTCTGTCTGTCTGTCTGTCTCGCAGTGATATGTGTAGTCTCTGTCTGTCTGTCTGTCTCGCAGTGATATGTGTAGTCTCTGTCTGTCTGTCTGTCTCGCAGTGATGTGTGTAGTGTCTGTCTGTCTGTCTCGCAGTGATATGTGTAGTGTCTGTCTGTCTGTCTGTCTCGCAGTGATATGTGTAGTCTCTGTCTGTCTGTCTGTCTCGCAGTGATATGTGTAGTGTCTGTCTGTCTGTCTCGCAGTGATATGTGTAGTGTCTGTCTGTATGTCTGTCTCGCAGTGATATGTGTAGTCTCTGTCTGTCTGTCTGTCTCGCAGTGATATGTGTAGTCTCTGTCTGTCTGTCTGTCTGTCTGGCAGTGATGTGTGTAGTCTCTGTCTGTATGTCTGTCTCGCAGTGATATGTGTAGTCTCTGTCTGTCTGTCTGTCTCGCAGAGATGTGTGTAGTCTCTGTCTGTCTGTCTGTCTGTCTCGCAGTGATATGTGTAGTCTCTGTCTGTCTGGCAGTGATGTGTGTAGTCTCTGTCTGTATGTCTGTCTCGCAGTGATATGTGTAGTCTCTGTCTGTCTGTCTGTCTCGCAGTGATATGTGTAGTCTCTGTCTGTCTGTCTCGCAGTGATGTGTGTAGTCTCTGTCTGTCTGTCTGTCTCGCAGAGATGTGTGTAGTCTCTGTCTGTCTGTCTGTCTGTCTCGCAGTGATATGTGTAGTCTCTGTCTGTCTGTCTGTCTGTCTGTCTCGCAGTGATATGTGTAGTCTCTGTCTGTCTGTCTCACAGTGATGTGTGTAGTCTCTGTCTGTCTGTCTGTCTCGCAGAGATGTGTGTAGTCTCAGTCTGTCTGTCTGTCTGTCTGGCAGTGATATGTGTAGTCTCTGTCTGTCTGTCTGTCTGGCAGTGATATGTGTAGTCTCTGTCTGTCTGTCTCGCAGTGATGTGTGTAGTCTCTGTCTGTCTGTCTGTCTCGCAGGATGTGTGTAGTCTCTGTCTGTCTGTCTGTCTGTCTCGCAGTGATATGTGTAGTCTCTGTCTGTCTCGCAGTGATATGTGTAGTCTCTGTCTGTCTGTCTGTCTGTCTCGCAGTGATGTGTGTAGTCTCTGTCTGTCTGTCTGTCTCGCAGTGATATGTGTAGTCTCTGTCTGTCTGTCTGTCTCACAGTGATGTTTGTAGTCTCTGTCTGTCTGTCTCGCAGTGATATGTGTAGTCTCTGTCTGTCTGTCTCGCATATCTTCCCACCTCCCTTCTACAGGTAGGGCGTAGGGCTCTTCCCACCTCCCTTCTACGGGTAGGGCCTAGGGCTCTTCCCACCTCCCTTCTACAATTCAATTCTTTGTGCAGACCTTAAGGAAATAAATACACGGGAGAAGGCTGCTAGTCACTGGCTGCTTTGTTCCGTTTCCCAGTTGAAGGCGAAAAGGCATTTGGTGTGGCCAGATTGATTATATATCTTCTCTGAGGGCACTCCATTTTGATGGTTTTACACAAACAATGAACCTTTATATTAGTATGTGTAACAGGGGTCTGTCTTGTAATTACATCACCTGTTTTGTTTCTTTGTAGATCTTGGGCATCATCCTCACATTCTACGTGATACGAAGGTTATGAAAGGACGAAAAAGCAAGACAGTTTCTTCAATGACAGATGTTATTACATATTAACAATGAATAACACTGTACATTTAATAGCCTAGCTATACAATGGAAAATGAGACAATTCATTTTCTGACATTAATTTTTTTAAACGGTGTCATTGCAAGCGAAACACAACAGGTTCTTTTAGATAAATTTGTTGAAATTATGTAAGAAGTGTACAGATATTTTATACTATACATTCCACAAGAGAACAAAATATGCCAGTTCATATTACCTGTAATTAACACAGATTTATGGGTGGTATATGAGAATTCCCTTTACAATATTATGGTCTGATCAGAATTTTTGCTATATGGTGGATTATCGAATCGACTATTCAGTACAACTTTATATGGATATAAACTGAATTTAAAGTCAGGAACACACCTTAACACAACACAAATGAAACAACACATCTTGCTCATCTCATAATGTATGTAGTTTTATGTATGCAGGTAGGTTTTATATTACATATTGTAGATGGTATAACTTTGTAGCAACTTCAGCAGTAAGTTGCTGGGCAGAGCTGGTCAAATCAAAGTCTTGACCATGTATATCTATTTTACTATGTTTGCCCTGTACATATCAGTTTCAATAAAAATACTGACCAGGTCAGAATCATTCCACACAACTCGTGTTGTTGTCATGCTAAGTCTCTCTCATATTTTAAAGAAAAAATGGACCAATAGGTCTTGCAATCATTTTTACATTTCAGGGCTATAAAGTTATAATGGAGGTAAAATTACGATATGGTTAGTGAAGATACACTTTGAAATAAAATATTCGAGACCATTTTGTATATGCAAATTTGTGTTGTTAAAAATATGCAAATTCACTTTACGAGGCCCTTTAGTACAACCCAATCAATAAATGTTAGTGCATAATAGCCATGCTCTAAGATACATGTGTGCCAAATTATTAAAATCATAAATGTTTAAGATTTGGGAGCTTAGTGTCAGGTAGTTCAAGTTTCTACGAATTTACATAATTATTTCAATACCACTCTAGAAATGAACACACATAAGCAAGTTTGTTAAAAAGAAAAAATTGCATAATTCATTTTATCCTAATGCCCTTCACATATTTGTGTATATATGGGCGAGGTAATCATTTGAACATTTGAGAGAGAGTAGCGCTGTAGGTACAAATTTCAGAAAACCAAAACATTAAGGGCTACAAGCTACATGTGCTGTACCATGCCAAAACAGGTGCAGAACTTCAGTTCATAAGAAAAAACAAAGAAAAACGTTTCACAAGGCTGGAGCAACATTTTATTACATGCAGAATCAAAATTTACGAATATACACTGAACCCCAAAGATTTTTTGAAATCTGAATACAACTGTGCATGATTCCAAAGGTGACTTCTAACTGATAGTGAACTTTATTTTCTGTTTCTATCAAACCAAACTCATGTTTATATCAGTAATACACATTATTCCAGTTAAACATTCACCATATGACACCAAAGAAGTAACAAAACATTCAAAGAAATTCTGTTTAGCTCGTAATATTTTCTTAACCCTATTTCCACCAATCAGTGGCCACCATTCTAAATCCATGTAGATTGTAACAAAATGGCAGACGTTAGAAATACAAACACCAAGCTGGAGAAATGCTTTGGATGTTTCCACAACTTGGAAATTCTGTTTGAATAGAAAAAGAAACGTGAGTATTTTCCAGTTACAAAGCATCCTGCAGTGATGCCAATTCAACAGATGCAAGTAAACAGACCAGCTTGTAATACAAGGTCAAATTGTGTTTTACACATCTAACACAACCACATTTGTGACCTTTGACAGATGAGCTAAGTTGCTATTGCCAGCGAAGGTTATTGGCAGAATGGGTACTCGTAGAAACGGGAACACTTGAAATGGTTTAGTTTGATAATCTGACCCCAGCACTACTCATGACAGAATCAAAGGTGACAATTGTGCCCAACACTAGCCATGGCTCTGAATCAAAGGAGACAATTGTGCCCAACATGTCTCACGACATCTTTGTAATGGCTGCCTGCAAGTCTGCAGTCTGTGGCCGACATTAGAAGTCTTGACAATATCACCTCCAAAGACCAGCAAACGGCACAGAAGAGCGAACCAGTCTGGGTAATTTAAAAACAAAACTACGCAGAAAGCCATGAATGGAGACCTTGTGAACCAGCACAAAACCGGAACCGTTTGGTAAGTATATTACTCCAAATCACGTCCGCACTGAAAAGACACCATGAACGGACGAAGTACAGGAACAGTTTTCTCGGCGTAACAAATACAAACGGCAAAATCGGACAACGAAGGCGGGTTTATGATGTACATGCAGCCGTAATTCTGACAGTCTGACACACACCGTATAACTACAGTGCGGGAGTAGCAATGAGCTTATATAATTCCTACAGTTCATTAAACAGGACACTGTCAGTTGCTGTCCATAGACCACGAGGTCGGCCACACCGTTCTTTCACTGGTGACGATGCGCTGGTTCGTACAACTTCCACCAGGCGACGCCACGGTCTTCAGCGCATCTTGTAGTTCATCGTCTGAACCATCTCGCACAGTTCGCCTCGGAAGTCAATGTCGATGCTGAAGTCCAGGTCTCTCTGAAAACGGAAATTTTACACACAAGATTTAGCCACATGTGAGTAAAGTTAAAATAATCCGCATTGAACTGACATCGTAGCCAAGTTTTTAATTTGTTCAGGAAACTGCAAGAAATAAAATAAAACCAACCATACTTGATTTGCACATCTCCTGACATGGCTGATTGCAACTACAAATGAGAACTTACGGTGTTGCGTTTATTGGGTTTCATGGTGAGCACGCCGAAGAGCTCTTCTCCTTTCTTGGCCGTGATGTATTCGTCTAAGTAGAGCACTGTCTGCTTCCAATGTGTGTACTGGGCGTCAGGCCCTGAAAGAACACAATGTGAAGAAAAACATCGTTATTTCACCAGTATTCTATGTGGGGCACGCAATTTTATCCAAAACAGAACTGTTTAAAGCATAAGTTGTAGCATGTGACAATTTATTGTATCTGCCAAGATATGCAGTGATCACTAAACTATCCCCACACATTGACACTTACTACACATTACTACCTGCGTGATGATTTATAGAATATCTGTGCCACCAGTGCAATATACCATCATGTACTCTAGCAAGGACTACATATGCTTCACTAGGAAAGAATCAATGTGTCGTTACATAACAAATGCTCCCCTTTCAGAAATACAGATAAAACAATTATACCTTTACTCCATGAGTACTGACAACTCTCACCCTGATTCTGTCTTACTTTTCACCCGTACACTAGAACTGCTGCAAATCCATAAAACACATCCTGGACTAATTTTAATGTACAACATGGTTATCAACATGGTCTGTATTAATATGATTCACTACATTTCCAAAGAAACTCGTTTCTCAAGACATGTACACCACTTTAGTTTTATATCACCATGTTCTACAACTGAAGTGTACAGAATGTCACGTGTACACCACTTTAGTTTTATATCGCCATGTTCTACAACTGAAGTGTACAGAACATCACGTGTACACCACTTTAGTTTTATATCACCATGTTCTACAACTGAAGTGTACAGAATGTCACGTTTCCCCGACCAGTAGGAAAAAAATCCTGTGGCTTGGGGTCAGGTAGAACTTGATGTTAAGAAGGTAGGGGCCTGGCAGAGCTTGGGGGACTCTGGAGTAAGAGGATCCGAGATTAAATCCGCCCTCCGTGTAAAACCTTGTTTGCCCCTACCTCCGTGTATAAAATGAGTATCTAAAACTTTGGGTGGAATGTTACACAGCCTTCGCGCATTAATTGTACATGGCATGCTTCCAAAGAAGTTAAAGGTGTTAAAATGTGTACACGCTGTGAACAATGTTACAAAAGTGAAATGTTACCACCGGGGGAAGACAACACAAAAGAGGAATGCTACTGACGGGACGACCATGGAAAATTCCTGTGTAGTTTGTCACTTTGGGGAAAACTCATGTTAAGAAGGTGATGACCTCCTGGAAAACATATCGTTCCCACACTGGAGGTGTAACCGGGAAACCGTCTCCTTCACCGTGTAGATGTCTACCTCCTGGGAAACACATCAGATTACACAGTGTAGATGTCTACCTCCTGGGAAACACATCAGATTACACAGTGTAGATGTCTACCTCCTGGGAAACACATCAGATTACACAGTGTAGATGTCTACCTCCTGGGAAACACATCAGATTACACAGTGTAGATGTCTACCTCCTGGGAAACACATCAGATTACACAGTGTAGATGTCTACCTCCTGGGAAACACATCAGATTACACAGTGTAGATGTCTACCTCCTGGGAAACACATCAGATTACACAGTGTAGATGTCTACCTCCTGGGAAACACACCAGATTACACAGTGTAGATGTCTACCTCCTGGGATACACATCAGATTACACAGTGTAGATGTCTACCTCCTAGGAAACACATCAGATTACACAGTGTAGATGTCTACCTCCTGGGAAACACATCAGATTACACAATGTAGATGTCTACCTCCTGGGAAACACATCAGATTAACAGTGTAGCAGCACACACCTGCAGTATTGACGCGATTGCAGCGTCTCAAACAATGTGGCATATCAAATGGATATAAAATATCTGTTAAAATACAGTGTTGAGAATAACAACTAAAACTGAAATATAAATTGTGAAAACAACTAGGAGTCTAAAGTTTCAAGATACATATTATAATGTCTTCATTGTTGTCCATCATATTGAGATAATTGTCTTCAACTAACAATGGCGTTATATAAGCAATAGACAGGTCAAGATATAACCTATGTAGTACACAGCAAAGTCTGAAATACAGAAGAACGAAGTAAGCCTCATCTGAGTCAAACACTCACCTTCACTAAACACGAGTTTGAGACAACTTGTTTAGGGTCGACAACGTCTACGAGTGGCTCTGAGATTGCGACTTTACGTATACAACTCATGTCAAAGCCATACACATTGTCCCACCCTACAAAGCAAACACACCTCCGTTACATGACGCGAAAGCGGCGACATGCAGCAACATTTTCAATGTCTGTGCTGAAACATACCAGTCAGTTTATTAACTAGGAAGCCACAATGATAATAGCTGTACATTGGAAACTGCTAAACTGGTGACTTTATATACAAAGACTATCGATTTTATCAGCAAATTAGTGGAGGGTTCATTGATTTTTTTACAAAATGATTTAATCAGTAACGCTTCTTAATAGAAACATTTAATTGAAGGACATTCTTGTTGCCAATTCTAGTCTGTATCTAAAGAACAGCCCAGTTAAACACGGGAAGACACGTTCAGTTTAACACAGTAACATATCCCAACACTGCCATGTGTGTCGGGAGTGTGATAGAGGGTGACTGTAGCAGTAGCAACTCACAGTTGATCTTCTCGTCCTTGTACTGTCTGTCCTCAATGGCGCACACATACAGTGTCGCTCGGTCCGGGAAGATGAGACCATCGTGGGCCTACAGAACGACAAGACCCACCTGTCAGTTCCATAACTAATGTGACATTTCCAAGGCAATTTTACACACACCGTTAATACATGCATGGAAATGGAGTGTCCTGTTTGTATTGACATATCAGCGAGCTCGTGACAAAATGAAGTAATCTGGTGACAAAAATGAAGCAACGCCTGTTTTCTATTATTTGGATACTAACCAGCAACAACAAAACAGGGATTACATGTATTGATATTTCCCCCCCTCCAAAAAAATTGCACTTGTTAACCTAGGATTCCCAGTGAGCAGTTCCATGCCAGATTTACTACACAAACACAATTTACACGCCAACACCAACCAGACTCCCCAGCAGGACATGAACATTTTCTGCATTTATCCGAGGACCACAAGGGGTGCACAAAACCACAGATGAAGCCATCCCCGGCCGAGCACCTACCAGCCACTTGTCTCTGGCGTAGATGACTGTCTGTAGCATGGACTCGTAGAAGAGACAGTAGCCCATCCACTCGCTGATGATGATGTCCACCTTCTCCACGCCCTCCGGCAGGGTCACCTCCTCCACCTTGCCCTTGACCAGCTTCACCACTGGGTGGAACAAACAACATGTCCTTTAGTTATTAGTGCACAAATAAACACCATATCCTTTAGTTATTAGTGCACAAATAAACACCATATCCTTTATTTCTTAGTGCACAAATAAACACCATATCCTTTAGTTATTAGTGCACAAATAAACAACATATCCTTTAGTTATTAGTGCACAAATAAACACCATATCCTTTATTTATTAGTGCACAAATAAACAACATATCCTTTAGTTATTAGTGCACAAATAAACACCATATCCTTTATTTATTAGTGCACAAATAAACAACATATCCTTTAGTTATTAGTGCACAAATAAACACCATATCCTTTAGTTATTAGTGCACAAATAAACACCATATCCTTTATTTATTAGTGCACAAATAAACAACATATCCTTTAGTTATTAGTGCACAAATAAACAACATATCTTAGTTATAAGTCCACAAATAAACAACATATCATTTAGTTATATAAGTCCCACAAATAAACAACATATCCTTTAGTTATTAGTGCACAAATAAACTACATGTCCTCTAGTTATAAGTCCCACAAATAAACAAGATATGCTTTAGTTATAGGTCCACAAATAAACAACATATCATTTAGTTATCGGTCCACAAATAAACAAGATATCCTTTAGTTATTAGTCCACAAATGGAAATTCATGTGAAAAAAATCAGTTTAACACAACAATATTAGTGCCTTTAAAACTGAGTTCCTGATATTCATGTTTGTCAGTTATGTCAATCACAATAAAGATTGTTATCTTTGCTGTAGAAATGTAATTACCATCGTCCATTTTGTTGTCTTTCACGATCTTCTCGGCGTAGTCGACAATACTGGAGCACTCAATCTGTAAGCAACATTACATTTTAGTTACGTGATAATTTGGTTGCTGCAACCATTTGCAAGAGAACAGACCACATGAGCAATTGTTTACACCCATGCTCACTGGTTTAGCTGTCACGATAAAGTTAATTAAAACATATATAATTTAACCCATTTTATCCGGAATACGATTCTAGTCGTAGTTACCCTTTTTATCCGGAATACGATTCTAGTCGTAGTTTGCACTTGACACGGGTTCCCTGCACTCTGACGTTTTGGAATCCCATTGGCTGGTTAACACCGAATGACGTCAGTATATCGGGATCACTAGGAAACTCATATTTTTCAACCAATCAGCGCCGTTCTGTGGGTATTTGCAGTTCAAAGCGGGTACCTCCAAGCTAAAGTGAAATCAAAGATGGCGTCGAGTCGCAAAGATCGTTAAATGTTGACGTATTTTGAAGGATAACTCCGCTAATTTACTTCATACTGGTGATGACAAGAAGGCAGACAAGTGGATAGACGATATAAGATGGACGGTTATGGTATTTGATGCGACATTTGTCCGTGAAGACATACTTTGAAGCCATCGAAGTGGGTCAACCGACAACGGCATCCATATCCGCCCACCTCGCTCCATGCCGTATTTTTGGCCAACGATGATAACCACTTCATAAATAAAGTGATGTTGAAATGTTGAACAAAGTTGTTACTTTATAGTACTTCTTTATTAGTTATAAGAAATGAGCCACAGAATTATATATCGTTGACAGGAAATATTTCAAAAATTTGCATAATTCCGCTCAGCGGCGCCACACGTTGGCGATTCAGTCGACTGACGTGGGGGTATTACAAACAATTTTACATTATGACATTATTATCCAAGATGTGTGGACAAGTTGTATACCTTTATTTTCAGCAGAGATTAATGCATAAAATAAACTCAACTTGCTCATTGACATGTTGCTTCCTTCATGGCGAAAATGTCGGGTGAAAAGTAATGTGACAAACCTCAACATAGGTTTGAATTTATTAGACATGTTTTGCCATATGCCACATATAATATATATGATAAAACTATGAGTTTATCGATGCGACTGTATAGTTTATTTGATCTACTTTCTAAAGGTATATCACATTTAAAAATTGATTGAGAAATAATAAAGTTATGTCCATTTTAAATGAAGGCCTGTCATTTTTTAATGCTGACAGATTGGTTTGAGGAAATGATCAGGAACTGGCAGCAACTCATCTGCACTAGCTTCAGGATAAAATGGGTTAACTCAACCAATGTTGTTATAAAACCCAAACACGACCAAGCTACGCAGCTTCCTCAAACTATCCCTAGTCAGTTTATTACACCTGTGTTCATATGTAAAACTCAAATTTGTTGTTATATGACCAAACTACGCGGCCGTCCCCAGTCCTTGTGTAGACTCACCCCTATGACAAGCTTGGCGCCGGCCTTCGCAGCAAACATGCTCAGAATGCCTGTACCACACCCAACGTCTAGGACGACTTTGCCCCTGAACAGGTGTTTGTTGTGATACATGGCATTGCGGTAAGTCAACGTCCGAACTTCGTCCTTCAGCATCTCCTGCGAAACGAAACAGTGGATTGTAAAACAGAGAGCGAAAGAGTAGATTGTAATATTGCTAATTAATAACTAATGTTCATGTTCAAAATGATTGGCTGTTTCTTCAATTTTTCTACTGATTTATTATAACAGATCTGTAGGCCTCTAATTGATATTTTCTTGAAATAATTTCTGAAAGACGGTAAGACATAATTATTGTCTTGAAATATCGCCTATACCATCTCGCCCACAGATAACAATTGAAAAAGTTGCTATGTAGACCCACCTCATGGATACCAAAGTGTGCGTATGAGTCGAAGTAATAGTCTTTTGACGTCATTTCACTGATGTCCACCTTTGTGCTGTTATTGGATGTGCAGTTTGTTGGACCATTTGAAGTCGGTCCATTTGTTGTCGGCTCAGCCGTGCTTGTGGGCACACATGTCTGAAACAACAATCACTTCTACATGTAAAATGTGTTATTACCTATTTATATTCTTAATGCTTTGAAATGTTACTGATCTATTATAATCTAAGCAAAACGCCAGTTTTACACAGTTCCAGACATAAAATAGTCCTCTTTCAGCATCTATCTATAGATAACTTTGGCAAGACTTCCTTAGAGCTACTAGTTTAAGCCAAGTTAGCATGATGCCACTTTGTTGCAAGCAATGGGATAATTTTAAGGAAGGTCAAGGCTGTCTGATGTAGTATGCGATACCATCGGAAGTGCCGGAGCTATAAGCTACTTTAACATACATCACCCTCCAGACTAATAGCAAGGGCTAAATGTATGTAAGTACTAATTTGTGTAGTGACAGTTACAAAAACTTACAATGTCATTTATAATAAATTATGATTTTGTTGGTCACATCTTATAAACATATATACTACGGATGCTTTTAGTCCTTAAAATGTTATAAAAATACATAATAACCAGCCCTACATATTTAATTGTTAGTCCTGTTTACTTGTTGTTAAGGGCATAATGTGTGCACCCCACTAATTACTGAAGACAACATGTCTAAAATGTCACATCATGATGTCCTTATTGCCTCATTCCAAGACATGAAGAAAGGTTGATATATCACATGTGAATGCCAAAGCCAGGCAATACTAAAAGAAATTTAAACGCACATATCTAGTCAAATATTATACTGAAAAGTTTAAAATAAAAAATTAAAATGATGCTCAAAGTAAATTATCTAGAAACGTGGGCCGCGCTGTATTTCTGGCTGCATTCTGATAACGCTTTGCTTTCAATTCTTCGGAGTACTTGCACTAGTTCCCGCGAAAAAATTCACATCGCATTGCAGGCATAATTTAACACTTTTGCATAGCCAACATAAACTGTACAGTGTACTTAAGGGAATCTTAGACAACCGTGTGATGATAAACTATTACATTTCACAGTTTTTCCTTTGTTAAATCGACACATTTTCATGCATTTCATGGATCTCGTCACTCGTGGTGTTCAGCTTTTTCGCACGTGTAAATTGGAATTATTGCCAATCCGGTTTCGAAATTTGTCGTAACGACGACCCATAAGAATAAACGTTTACTCGGGCATGTTATCTACCCAAAGAGCCACTTCTGGTGTGCGAATCGAATTAGTTAAGCTTGAAAATTGTGTTACTGGAAAATCTTACCTCCATTGATTCTGCCATGCTTCCGTTTAAAAATCACATGGATAACGACGACGTCACTAGGTTTCGTGCAGGTGCTCGGAGCCCACAAACCGATGACGTCGGGTACATGCTGCTAGTACGGACTACTCGGTCGTGTTGGGAGGGTTCGTTGTACTGGAGCTATTGTTTATTGCTCGGGTGAGTACTCTTCACTTTTGCAAATAGATTGCTTTGGACAATAGCTGGAACGCGTTAGGAATACTTCGTTAATAGGTCATTGCTATTTTCTTATAAGAGTTTTCGTTTTCTGCTAATTTGTCATGGAACCCATTCAGCTGCTGCTGACATGCAGTCAAGCAGTGGCACTGCGCACACTGACACTGACAGTGAGTGTGACGGCCGTAAGTAACCGCGGGCAAGCACGATAGCAACTGGCACCGTTAAGACAGTGACACTGACACTGACAGTGGAGTAGTCTTTCGAATCTGACGCTGTCATCGTGTTGGGTGCATGAGCCCACGTTCTTAATCTACTTTCTAGTTTAGTACTAGTAACGCTTCGCAACGCCGACAGTCCGACCAATGGCAATGCCAATGGTGAGGTCCGAGGATCATTAGGAAACCCAGCTTACCCATGACACGTGCAGGGCTAGTGAATTACCGATACATTCACACGACACAGACAGGTTCCATACAACTTGCATTCACACGCACGCACGCACGCACGCACGCACGCACGCACGCACACACAGGTGACATGTTTACCGTGATAGATTATAGAGACAACTACTGGCTGAATCCATCAATAAGCTTTTGCACAAGTTGCAAATGATTTTTTTAAAATAAAAAATATGGATGTCATCAATATTACTTTTAGTTCATGCTGTAGCCTTAGGCTTTTGTAGAATTAAGCTTAAAGCGGTACAAAGATTTTTTTTATTTGTTATAATTGGTAAGTTATTAGTATTCAGCAGCAATGCTAACTACACCAGATCCATACATTTTGTCTCCCTGTCCTGTGCAATCTGCATTGTAACATTCATTTATCTGTTAGCAAACTAGCTGTCTACACCCGATAGATACTGTACTGACAACCAAGCCAAGAGAGAGCTTAGTTTATATTCAGTCGGTGGGACTGTCTGGCACATTTAGGAGAAATCAAGGATACCAGTACCGGATAGATCTGTCTGCGAATGCTTCATTCAGCAAGATAAAGAATACGTTGCTGAGTGGGGTGTACTGTATAGGTCTATGAATGTCAGACAGTGACATTTCTGTGTGTAAGGTGTATTTGTTGAGTCATATTGCACAAATTTGTGTAAAATGTTCTGTCACACCGTGAAGTGAGACAATTTTCATGTTCCAATATATCATTGACCGTTTGTGGCAGCTGTATACCTGGGTGTTTAAGTAATATTTGGAGAAACAAAACATAGTTTCTTCACATTGCAGAGACATGTACAGTGAATTAGAAAATGTAAGTGAGTATTAAGGTTATCTTTTAGATCACATAATAAACTGTTTGTATAATGTGTGATGATTTTCATTGAGGCGCCCTGTCTTACACACGGTCACCTGGGAACAGTAAACTATGGACTGTGTGCTTAATAGAATCACCTTTGGACCAATCTGATTCTTCTAGCTGATTCGTGTTATGTTAGCGGCACATTTTAAAACAGCAGGAATATCCTGGTGATCCCTTGGTTTTGCTGCAGTTAATTTGATAGGAAAAATTGTTGCAAAAAAATGGAACCTGTATTATATTTAATAAAAGTTATGCAAATTAATTGTTTGAAAAGTAGTTTCGAGTAAAAAATAGACAGCGATATTGCATTGTAGTGAAGACATCCTAACAGTTGCTGTAGTCATGATAATGATCTAATGGTAGGTACATAACATTGTGTTTCATATACATAACTCATCATGTAAATGTTGGACCATGTTTGTACCTTTGGGCAATTTACATAACACACTGACTCAATCACAGTCACTTCCTGCTGTGTGTTATAGAGAACTGAGCTATCTGGTTACTCTGCTTGTGTATACATATTTATCTCCTGGGGTTTATATCTGTGCTTACTGATGTGTCTGGAGTGGCTTAATTCCTGGGTCCTGCACTACTGTGCGTGCGTGTGTGCGTGCGTGTGTGCGTGCGTGCATGCGTGCGTGCTTAAGTGGGCACTGTGACTAGAAGTTCAGTGTACTGTATCTAGGGTCTGACATATAAGTGGTCTATCAGACTTGCTGTAAGCGTATTTATAATTTGAAAGTGGTGGAGTGCTTGTTGTCAATTTTGGGCCTCGAGCTATGAAAGCTTGTCCATGTTAGGCATAATTTTATCAAGACATTGTTTTTATGAAATAAGTTTGATATTTTAAATAATACAAAATGATGGCCGTAGTCTAATGGCCCCACCTCAAAAATATCAATGGTCACTGCTTGTGACTGTGTGTGTTTGAGACTGAGTCATTTCCTGTAACCACATGTGAGGTGTATTGATATCACCACCATAAGATGCACTGAGCAAGCTAACACCTAACCTTGCAGCTTAGGCCAGTCTACAGGGTAACACTGACCTGTGTCCACTGTTCTCTGCTGGAGTCTATCCTGCCCCAGCATGTGGCTCCTACAGACTTCCAGCTACAGGGGACATGGCTGATAAACTAAAATGGTACTTTCACTTGCTCTGGCCGCCTTAATCACCACTGACCCTTTGGGCTGGTCACTCAGAGCCCCCTTAATGAGACCACATTTGTCACTACACTAAACATTGCTGCCATTCATTTGTCCTGACTTATTGGCTTACCCCCCTGTGGCGTAACAAACCAGGGACATCCAGATTATTTATGACTTAGTTAACATCAGTCAGTCTACACTACCTAGCTTCTATGAGGAGAGACTGAGCTAATCTCTCAAAGTATTTATGACACCAGACAAAACACCACACAGCAGAGAAAGTGATCCATCATGGATGCACTACTAATATAATAAAAATTATTAGTTAACACACCAAAGGCTTAATGTTATTGTTAACTAATGACTGGGCTTAATGTTCTAATTACTGATAAGCGTTAACTGATAAGCATAATGACAGTGCCTGTAATACTGGAAGTTGACTAACCATGTTACATTATGTGGTAACGCAGAGGGCAGTGGCTTAGCAGTAGAGCTTCAGACTCTTGACTAAAAGGACCCGCGTTCAAATCCTGTGCTGTGGTGTTAAAACCGTGAGCAATTTTTTTCACTCTACATTGCTCCAATTCACTCAGCTGTATAAGTGAGTACCTAGTTATAGACAATGGTGGATAAAACTGGATATGTGTACGAGCAGCCTTCACGCATTAATTGTAGCATCTGGCTGGATAGTTCCCAGAGAAGCTGAGATGGTATTTGATTGAACAGGTCTGCTGGGGAAGTAAAATGAAAGCACTTTGAACGGTCCTGAGGATTTGGTACTACGCTATACAAGAGCTTACCTTTAACTGTAACAGCTTCATGTGGTATTTATTAAAGAGTAAAAGTGACCATTCTGTGATTGAATACTGGTATATTTTTTACAGTCAGTGCTGTGTGGTTGAATGCTCGCAGACATTTATTTAGTTTAACAGTAACATAATTTACAGTTCAGATAAGCGGAAAAAGAAACACGTATATAATTCAGAGTTTGGTGGTACCGAACAGATAAAAAATTCTTGTAAGTACATGTTTTATGACTTGTGTATTCTGTGTTTTACATAAAAATAATTATTCTGGTGTTGTTATTCACTCGATACATTGGCAGTGACTGGATGTGGTGGTCCTGTAAGTTGTAGCTCACTCATAAGTCATTAGACTCATTCACCTTGCTTCACTCGCAATCTGCGGTGTATCTAATGCCCACCAGGATGTTTGACCGTGCTGACCCATCTTTTTGTGTTCTGTTCATGACATCAGTTATAGGTCAGCCTGTGTCAGATTTAGATAAGTGGTCAACAGTTGGAGATAACAGTTGAACAGTGTCGTTTATTGAGTAAGAACATAATTTCCTGCTATGCTTCGGGGCTGGGTTAGTCTGACTTGCTCTCAACACTTGAGGCTTCCTGCAATTTATGCCCACATTTTGGCCCAGTTTTCTTTAAATGCTTATTTTAATAAATTAGATGTGTTAAAATAAACACATTTTGTACTTTTAAAAGTATATTATTTTAGTCTTACTGCATCATGCGCACTTGGATTAAATCCACTTAGTGATCAAGTCAACTCACAGTCGGTGTTTGTACTCAAACTGGTCTCTTGGTGTTTGTACTCAAACTGGTCTGTCAGTTTTTGAACTCAAACTGGTCTCTTGGTTTTTGTACTCAAGCTGGTCTGTCGGTGTTTGTACTCAAACTGGTCGATCAGTGTTTGAACTCAAACCGGTCTGTCAGTGTTTGAACTCAAACTGGTCTGTCGGTGTTTGAACTCAAACCGGTCTGTCGGTGTTTGAACTCAAACCGGTCTGTCAGTGTTTGAACTCAAACTGGTCTGTCAGTGTTTGAATCAAACTGGTCTGTCGGTGTTTGAGATCAAACTGGTCTGTCCGTGTTTGAACTCAAACTGGTCTGTCGGTGTTTGTACTCAAACTGGTCTGTCAGTGTTTGAACTCAAACCGGTCTGTCAGTGTTTGAACTCAAACTGGTCTGTCGGTGTTTGAACTCAAACCGGTCTGTCAGTGTTTGAACTCAAACTGGTCTGTCGGTGTTTGAACTCAAACCGGTCTGTCAGTGTTTGAACTTAAACTGGTCTGTCGGTGTTTGAACTCAAACCGGTCTGTCAGTGTTTGAACTTAAACTGGTCTGTCGGTGTTTGAACTTAAACCGGTCTGTCAATGTTTGAACTCAAACTGGTCTGTCAGTGTTTGAACTTAAACTGGTCTGTCAGTGTTTGAACTCAAACTGGTCTGTCAGTCAAGCAAATTTCATGATTACACAACTTGAACATTTTAGTGGCTGGTCTGTCAGTATTGTGGAGTATGTGTGAAGAAGTTCTTTTAGCAGTTTAGAGGACTAGTTCTGCACCATAAGAATTTAACTTTTGTATTGATATATCACCTTTAAGAAGTAGGTGTTTGAATGCTGTTTTTAGAAATGCTACATACCTATTTAGTTTCCTGTGCACTGATTGTGTATAATTGTGTACACAGATCTGTGTATCAGAGGATGGGTCCATGTTTGTTTACTTGAAATCCGCTAACGACAAAGATAAGTAGCGAGACAATATGTTATTCTGTCTGCCACACGCATTGACAACAACTGTAGTAATTAGCATATTGTGAAAGTTCACAGCAGTTATATATCTATTATACAGTTGTGTTCAATGAACATGCAAATGTGTGGGTGTGTACTTTTGGTGGTGGTGAAGCTTACAGTAGGAAAGTATACATTCACTCACTGAGGTCAGGGTGGTTTAGACAGGTAGTTAAACACCCTGAGGGTTCTACCAGATACACCCGCCCACACAGATACCCAGGTGTACCGGTGGGTGGGTGGCAGTGGGTGGGGGGCCATTCAGCATACAGCCCTCTCTTGTGGCAAAGAGTGGAGTGTTACTTCCCCTTGTATAAAGTGTACGATAAACACGACATTTGTGCACGTAGCTCTTGTTCCATAGTCATAGCGAACCACAGGAACTTGATCTTGAAGGCAGACAGAAACTGGAAGAGTTTTTGATGGGATGTTCTCGTCCCTTGAGTTGCATTCACCCATGGGGCATTCACCAGACTGACATCTGCAGTGATGTTGACAAGAATAGCAGAATCACATGCATGGTATACTCCTAGTCTCCCAGATTATCACAGCTATGCCACTGTTGCTTGCTTGAAGGCGTCACCATAGCACACCAGGAAGGTAGAAAACCTTTCTCACTAACACAAATTCATGTTGTCAAACCACAGGTTGTATTGTGAGTGATTTAGCTCTACAAACTAACACGATTCCTGTATTTCTGATTTTTTTTACTTTACTCTTATCGGTAATGCTCTGTCTCTCTGTCTCTCCGTCTCTCCGTCTGTCAATCTGTCCATCTCTCCGTCTGTCCATCTCTCCGTCTGTCCATCTCTCCGTCTGTCTGCCTGTCTGTCTCTCCTCCCTCTCTATCTCCCCTGTCTCCTCTCTCCTCTCCTCTCCTCTCTCCTCTCCTCTCCTCTCCTCTCCTCTCCTCTCCTCTCCCTCCTCTCTCCTCTCCTCTCTCTCCTCTCCTCTCCTCTCCTCTCCTCTCCTCTCCTCTCCTCTCCTCTCCTCTCCTCTCCTCTCCTCTCCTCTCCTCTCCTCTCCTCTCCTCTCCTCTCCTCTCCTCTCCTCTCCTCTCCTCTCCTCTCTTCTCCTCTCTCTCTCTCTCTCTCTCTCCTGCGATGGTTGTATATTCTTGGCCATTTGCATCTGATCTCCCAAGGTCTTGTTTTACGGTATTGTGCAATCTTTTTTTGTCATCTTCTGCCCCTTTTCTCCAGTTCTGTGTTAGCGTACATTCTATCATTCACACGAAACATATTTTGATTAACACTTTACCCATCCATACAGATGTCTCACATTTCCCTGCATAATTTTTTAATACCCATGGTAGAAGTTATTTGTGGGTGTAATCACATCCCAATTGAGCAGTTCAGATTCAGGGCCATAAAACAACAGACTGTGCAGACAGCTGTAGCCAGGCTGCTGCAGGGCCACAGTCTGGCAGAGGAAGCAGGCAGGTAATTGTTGTGTTTGTTTAATGGCCACTTGCCAGAATGTTAACCCAAATAGTTAGGGCCATATGAGTTGTGTCTGTGAGAACAATTGGAGACCCCGGGTCCACAGCAGACGGTTTGTAGAACATTCAGGAAAAAACACTGTGGTCTGTGACCTAGGCTGTGCATACTATGTACTGCATAGTGTCCATAGGGTGTGTGTTATTAGTGTGGTGTCATTCATGCTGTGGTTGCTGTGAAACTTGCCAGTTCTCGGTGTCATTTCTGCTGACAACTTGTCTAGAACTTGTCCAAGAACTGTGTGGGTTAATTGGGAAGTTACAATATTCATGTCAGCTATTCCAAGGACGGCAGGGAGAGATGTCCGTCACTAAAGCTACCCAAATTGTAGTGATATTGTTATACAGCTTGCTTCTAAATTCCTAATCAGATTTGAATTATTTATTTAAAATACCATAACTAACTCTTTAAATCAGCTAAATGTTTCTATTCAGTCAACAGTTCCATGGGGAAAAATACAGCTGAAATATGTAAATATATACATGTAGAACGAGTGAACGTTTCATCCATTTCAAAGCCTATTAGGAGAGGTAAACCAGTTGGTGTCACAATTGATTACCTGAATGTTTGAAGATTCCTTAAAGAGACAATATGTCAAGAATAAGTAATGTTTTGATCAGATATCCATGAGTGACTTCCATGACATAAACATTGTGACTTCTATGACAAGTAAACTGACTCTATGCGAATGGGCCACATAACACAAAATGGTAATTTTTTATTCTTATTTATTTGACATAAAAAACAAGCAATACTATACAAATAAAGTCCAAAGTACAATTTGATGTTGACATTTTCTCAAGATATTCACAGTTCAAAATCCTGTGTATTTTTATGATGTAAACAGATGATAAAATGTTGCACGAATTACAATGAAACATATGGTGGAGGTTTGTTTGTGTGATTATTTGAAAATGCAGTTATGACCTCAGATAAACTCAGTGCTGCTGTAATCTAAACTGTAGTTAGCTGCACTGGTTGACAGGTCGCAGTGAAATACATCACCTAATCTTGATGCACTGGCAGGATAATAAACGAATGGATAAACTATTCCGCAGATTTTTTATAAGTTTCCATACATTTCTGATCAGAAAACAAGTCTAAGAAGGAAGAAACATACACCACCTGGGATGACAGTATTCCCATTTCTTGCACCCTCCTCTCCGGCTCTACTGAGTAGCAACCCTCTGTTACACGAGCCAAATGCCAGGTCCATCTTTTGTTCCACCCAAACTGTACTAGATATGAAAAAATGACTGATTTATACACATATACATATATTTATTCATAAATGTCTACACTGGTGTTGCAGTCAGTCCGACCGACACACTTACAGGGTGAAACGTGTTAACACCTGTCTCTGTGAAGGTTTAAACCCACCTTCCCTCTACGTGTTAACACCTGTCTCTGTGAAGGTTTAAACACACCTTTCCTCTATGTGTTAACACCTCTGTGAAGGTTTAAACACACCTTCCCTCTACGTGAAGTTCCTGTGGTTTGCCACTCAGCCTAGAATGTGCCTAGAATATTTGCTCACGAGTAGACCTCTGTTCACGACCCAAAAGCCAGGTCCATCTTGTTTCCCCCCAACTGCTAGTAGAAAAATTGACATCACCAAATGTCTGCACTCATTGACATGTTATGGTTAATTGGGTGATTTGTTGAATATAATCAAGCACACTGACTTGTGTTAAAAGTTTATTTTTAAAGAGAAGTAAATGTGAGAAATTTATTTTAAAACGCCACGGCATTGCTTTAGAAATGTACCAGTTTGCATTATGACAAAAATTTTGTTTCGAGTACTTTTTATTCACTGACTAGCAGTTTATTAATAAAACATTTAATGTGGCATGCAAGAATTAACATGTTAAAACGTTAGAATATGACATGCAAGAATTAAACTGTTAAAATGTTAGAAGGTGACATGCAAGAATTAACATGTTAAAACGTTAGAATGTGTCATGCAAGAATTAACATGTTAAATAACACGTTAAAATGTTAGAATGTGTCATGCAAGAATTAACATGTTAAATAACATATTAAAACGTTAGAATGTGGCATGCAAGAATTACCATGTTAAAACGTTAGAACGTACACATGTGCTGCTGTTTTTTACCCTATACATCGATTAATAATCCAGACATTCCATCAACTGGTGGCCACATCCAGCCATGAATTGATCTCCAGTTGATTAAATGGCAACCTAATCACCATGTGTATGAATAAAACCAATTCCATCCCCCAACAGCCACAGGCAGTTTGATATCACAAAGCAGCCGCAATAAAATAGGCTTGGTTGATATCACAAAGCAGAGTTGTGTCTGGAAAGAGCTGTGCCTTGTGCTGTGTGTGTGGTACAGGGGCCTAGGCTGGGACATTGCTGCTTGGACAGGAGGGAGCTGATGGCGGGAGACAGGCTCAAGAATGTCGTATTGATCCGCCACTTCTAGTAGCTGCTCTAGTGTTGACATCGGATGACGTACTCGCTTACACGCATTCACACGACACGGAGCAACAGTCCAAGATGTCAGAACTTTATCACTGTTATAGTGGCACCATGATCTAAAGATTATAATGATGACATTTTTACTAAATACTTTTATTATATTTATTAGTGCTATTTATTCCGTTTGTCATTTGTACAATTCTTGTTCAAATTTTTAAATATTTATTCACTAAATTTTAACTGCATTGCGCAAATTATTAGGTAAACTAAATTCAGCATATATTTACGTTATGTTCTATATACAGTTACATTAACAGTCACAACCCTTGCGAAGATAAAATGTAGATTTTATAATGTTATCGTGAATAAATAATGCTTATTATTATCACCTCTTTGTTCTCTCAACTGTGGGAGACTGCGTTACATTTGTAACAAACTAATACAACTGTAACTTTAAATAACTATTGTTATTACATAATTGGACAGTAGCTAGAGCTTCAGACTCTTGACTAAGCGAACTCCAGTTCGAATCCAATACCACTGTGTCACACTGTGTCACATTAAGTCACACTGTGTCACACTGTGTCACACTAAGTCACACTGTGTCACACTGTGTCATACTGTGTCACACTGTGTCACACTAAGTCACACTGTGTCACACTATGTCACACTATGTCACACTATGTCACACTATGTCACACTATGTCACACTACGTCACACTATGGTCTTGCTTTTTACCCTACATTGCTACAGTTCATTCAAGTGTGTGATTGTGGGGGATATTTGTGTATGAATAGTTGTGCATTAATTGCAGTGTGGCTGGATGCTTCCCAGACCCAGACAAGCTGAGAGGGCCTCCATTGAACAGCTCTACCATAGAGCGAGGTGTGAAGTGTTTTGAGCAATCCTCAGTATATAAGCACTTTTCTGTTTATATGACTTGCCGGTTTGTAGATCAGGAAATGAATGGACATGGTATGGTGTGAGCCTAGTGGACCTCAGAGCCTAGGAGGAGATGCACTTCTAATACTCTAAAGCCAATGTATCTGTTATCATCACAGATAACATGGCTGTTATCTGTCTAGGCAGACAACCGAAAGGTTCACATTGATCTGCCACATCCTGTGCGTGGTGCAGTGTTGACATCAACTGTGCCTGGTGCAATGTTGACATCAACTGTGCCTGGTGCAGTGTTGACATCAACTGTGCCTGGTGCAATGTTGACATCAACTGTGCCTGGTGCAGTGTTGACATCAACTGTGCCTGGTGCAGTGTTGACATCAACTGTGCCTGGTGCAGTGTTGACATCAACTGTGCCTGGTGCAATGTTGACATCAACTGTGCCTGGTGCAGTGTTGACATCAACTGTGCCTGGTGCAGTGTTGACATCAACTGTGCCTGGTGCAGTGTTGACATCAACTGTGCCTGGTGCAGTGTTGACATCAACTGTGCCTGGTGCAGTGTTGACATCAACTGTGCCTGGTGCAGTGTTGACATCAACTGTGCCTGGTGCAGTGTTGACATCAACTGTGCCTGGTGCAGTGTTGACATCAACTGTGCCTGGTGCAGTGTTGACATCAACTGTGCCTGGTGCAATGTTGACATCAACTGTGCCTGGTGCAGTGTTGACATCAACTGTGTCTGGTGCAGTGTTGACATCAACTGTGCCTGGTGCAGTGTTGACATCAACTGTGCCTGGTGCAGTGTTGACATCAACTGTGCCTGGTGCAGTGTTGACATCAACTGTGCCTGGTGCAGTGTTGACATCAACTGTGCCTGGTGCAGTGTTGACACCAACTGTGCCTGGTGCAGTGTTGACACCAACTGTGCCTGGTGCAGTGTTGACATCAACTGTGCCTGGTGCAGTGTTGACACCAACTGTGCCTGGTGCAGTGTTGACATCAACTGTGCCTGGTGCAGTGTTGACACCAACTGTGCCTGGTGCAGTGTTGACACCAACTGTGCCTGGTGCAGTGTTGACACCAACTGTGCCTGGTGCAGTGTTGACATCAACTGTGCGTGGTGCAGTGTTGACATCAACTGTGCCTGGTGCAGTGTTGACATCAACTGTGTCTGGTGCAGTGTTGACATCAACTGTGTCTGGTGCAGTGTTGACATCAACTGTGCCTGGTGCAGTGTTGACATCAACTGTGTCTGGTGCAGTGTTGACATCAACTGTGCCTGGTGCAGTGTTGACATCAACTGTGCCTGGTGCAGTGTTGACATCAACTGTGCCTGGTGCAGTGTTGACATCAACTGTGCCTGGTGCAGTGTTGACATCAACTGTGCGTGGTGCAGTGTTGACATCAACTGTGCCTGGTGCAGTGTTGACATCAACTGTGCCTGGTGCAGTGTTGACATCAACTGTGCCTGGTGCAGTGTTGACATCAACTGTGCCTGGTGCAGTGTTGACATCAACTGTGCCTGGTGCAGTGTTGACATCAACTGTGCGTGGTGCAGTGTTGACATCAACTGTGCGTGGTGCAGTGTTGACATCAACTGTGCGTGGTGCAGTGTTGACATCAACTGTGCCTGGTGCAGTGTTGACATCAACTGTGCCTGGTGCAGTGTTGACATCAACTGTGCGTGGTGCAGTGTTGACATCAACTGTGCCTGGTGCAGTGTTGACATCAACTGTGCTGGTGCAGTGTTGACATCAACTGTGCCTGGTGCAGTGTTGACATCAACTGTGCCTGGTGCAGTGTTGACATCAACTGTGCCTGGTGCAGTGTTGACATCAACTGTGCCTGGTGCAGTGTTGACATCAACTGTGCCTGGTGCAGTGTTGACATCAACTGTGCCTGGTGCAGTGTTGACATCAACTGTGTCTGGTGCAGTGTTGACATCAACTGTGCCTGGTGCAGTGTTGACATCAACTGTGCCTGGTGCAGTGTTGACATCAACTGTGTCTGGTGCAGTGTTGACATCAACTGTGCCTGGTGCAGTGTTGACATCAACTGTGCCTGGTGCAGTGTTGACATCAACTGTGCCTGGTGCAGTGTTGACACCAACTGTGCCTGGTGCAGTGTTGACATCAACTGTGCCTGGTGCAGTGTTGACATCAACTGTGCCTGGTGCAGTGTTGACATCAACTGTGTATGGTGCAGTGTTGACATCAACTGTGCCTGGTGCAGTGTTGACATCAACTGTGCCTGGTGCAGTGTTGACACCAACTGTGTCTGGTGCAGTGTTGACATCAACTGTGCACAGAGTTGTAGATAACTGTTGATGGGACTTGACTGGCTGAGGCAGTCGTCCTCGACAAATTATTAGTTATTTAGCTAATTACATAGCTCTGGATTATTAGAGGGACTGTCCACAGACAACAGTTTAGGGACACTGTCCACAGACAACAGTTTAGGGACACTGTCCAGAGACAACAGTTTAGGGACAGTGTCCACAGACAACAGTTTAGGGACAGTGTCCACAGACAACGGTTTAGGGACTGTGTCCACAGACAACGATTTAGGGACAGCGTTCACACACAACGGCTTAGGAACAGTGTCTACAGACAACGGTTTAGGGACAGCATTCACAGACAACAGCTTAGGGACAGTGACAACGGTTTAGGGACAGTGTCCACAGACAACGGTTTAGGGACAGTGTCCACAGACAACGGTTTAGGGACAGTGTCCACAGACAACGGTTTAGGGACAGTGTCCACAGACAACGGTTTAGGGACAGTGTCCACAGACAACGGTTTAGGGACAGTGTCCACAGACAACGGTTTAGGGACAGTGTCCACAGACAACGGTTTAGGGACAGTGTCCACAGACAACGGTTTAGGGACAGTGTCCACAGACAACGGTTTAGGGACAGTGTCCACAGACAACGGTTTAGGGACAGTGTCCACAGACAACGGTTTAGGGACAGTGTCCACAGACAACGGTTTAGGGACAGTGTCCACAGACAACGGTTTAGGGACAGTGTCCACAGACAACGGTTTAGGGACAGTGTCCACAGACAACGGTTTAGGGACAGTGTCCACAGACAACGGTTTAGGGACAGTGTCCACAGACAACGGTTTAGGGACATTGTTGATTGAGCTAAGGAAGTCTTCAAGATAAGTGTAATAAAAATAATATTTATTTATAATATAAATATTATTTATCTGTACCTTTAATTAGGCCACTTTGGTCATTCAGAAGTAAATTGACAGTATATTAAAACGTTAAATAATTAGACAACAGTTTTGGGTCAGTCTACATAGGCAACAGTCTAGGGCGAGAAAGTAGAAGAGTTAGATCAGTAAAACGCATATAATTGGAGCACATACACAGTCTATACACTCAGTTGTTTGACTGACAAGAGAAGAAAAACTCCACCATTGACACGGCTGCCATCCCTGAGGGCAGGGCAGGAGGGGACTATTGTACACAGTAGCCCCCGGCACCCTTCTTTCTACCTCTGACCTTGTAGCTTCCAAGAAGATAGGATCTGCTTTCTGCCTGTCTTATCTAAGATTTTGGTACTGTTGGTACATGCTGGTGTCTAAGTTGCAGGTCAAATAAATAATTTCGGGGCCATTCAACTGTGTGACCCCGGCCTGCTATGTTGGGCATGTAGATGTCAGTGTCACTGGCACAATTAGTAGTTTGACTGCGGTTGACGCTTGATGACAACTGGAGTGTTCTGGCATATTCCTGTGTCTGAATCCCTGTCAACTGTTGTCATATAAGATGGTAGGATGTTTTCTAATCTTTCTCAATTATTTGTGTAAGTGGTATGTATGTCTGGTGCATGCATTTGTGATCATGGACCTCCAAATTGCTTAATTTTGGTTCTTTTTAGTTTGTGACAGTTCAGTTCAGTTCCGTTCCACTACGTCCAAACCATGAACAAGTTCAGTTCATGTCATCCACTGGGGATGATATTAGTGGCTTCAACCAACACTCGCCAGATGACAGCGTCTACCATTGCTGCCTTCAGCTCTTCCCTCCCTAGACCCACGGTTTCTAAGCAGTTGATTTAAGTTACTGCTGCTCTGTCTAACTTTGTTTTCAAATGTTAAATGCTACAATCATGTAGTGTATATATATATATATATATATATATATATATATATATATATATATATATATAGCTAGATAGGTACTTATGTCATCATCAATAGAAGCATAAAAAGTTAGTTTCACTATGTTGATTCAATGAAACAGACATGTTTCACTTAAACATATTGAAGCGAACAGAAATAAATAATTAGCTTAGTTTATGTCAAATACAAGCACAGATTTGGTGCCGTGTCACCCTATGAAATGGCGAGTTGAGGCAAGGCCATGTTGTCTGAGACTGACCAGGAGGCAGAGACAAACTGACCAGGAGACAGAGACAGACTGACCAGGAGACAGAGACAGACTGACCAGGAGGCAGAGACAGACTGACCAGGAGCAGACAGACTGACCAGGAGACAGAGGCAGACTGACCAGGAGACAGAGACAGACTGACCAGGAGACAGAGACAGACTGACAAGGAGACAGAGACAGACTGACCAGGAGACAGAGACAGACTGACCAGGAGGCAGAGACAAACTGACCAGGAGACAGAGGCAGACTGACCAGGAGACAGAGACAGACTGACCAGGAGACATATACAGACTGACCAGGAGGCAGAGACAGACTGACCAGGAGACAGAGACAGACTGACCAGGAGACAGACAGACTGACCAGGAGGCAGAGACAGACTGACCAGGAGACAGAGACAGACTGACCAGGAGACAGAGACAGACTGACCAGGAGGCAGAGACAGACTGACCAGGAGGCAGAGACAGACTGACCAGGAGGCAGAGACAGACTGACCAGGAGACAGAGACAGACTGACCAGGAGACAGAGACAGACTGACCAGGAGACAGAGACAGACTGACCAGGAGACAGAGACAGACTGACCAGGAGGCAGAGACAGACTGACCAGGAGACAGAGGCAGACTGACCAGGAGGCAGAGACAGACTGACCAGGAGACAGAGACAGACTGACCAGGGGCAGAGACAGACTGACCAGGGGGCAGAGACAGACTGACCAGGAGGCAGAGACAGACTGACCAGGAGACAGAGACAGACTGACCAGGAGACAGAGACAGACTGACCAGGAGACAGAGACAGACTGACCAGGAGACAGAGACAGACTGACCAGGAGACAGAGACAGACTGACCAGGAGACAGAGACAGACTGACCAGGAGACAGAGACAGACTGACCAGGAGACAGAGACAGACTGACCAGGGGACAGAACAGACTGACCAGGAGACAGAGACAGACCCGACCAGGAGACAGAACAGACTGACCAGGAGACAGGACAGGGCTGACCAGGAGAAGACAGACTGACCAGGGGACAGAGACAGACTGACCAGGAGGCAGAGACAGACTGACCAGGAGACAGAGACAGACTGACAGGAGAGACAGATGGGACAAGACTGACCAGGAGACAGAGACAGACTGACCAGGAGGCAGAGACAGACTGACCAGGAGACAGGACAGACTGACCAGGAGACAATCAGACTGACCAGGAGACAGAGACAGACTGACCAGGAGACAGAGACAGACTGACCAGGAGCAGAACAAACTGACCAGGAGACAGAGGCAGACTGACCAGGGGACAGAGACAGACTGACCAGGAGACAGAGACAGACTGACCAGGAGGCAGAGACAGACTGACCAGGAGACAGAGACAGACTGACCAGGAGACAGAGACAGACTGACCAGGAGACAGAGACAGACTGACCAGGAGGCAGAGACACACTGACCAAAAAGGGGAGACCAAAAAGACAGACTGACCAGGAGACAGAGACAGACTGACCAGGAGACAGAGACAGACTGACCAGGAGGCAGAGACAGACTGACCAGGAGGCAGAGACAGACTGACCAGGAGGCAGAGACAGACTGACCAGGAGACAGAGACAGACTGACCAGGAGACAGAGACAGACTGACCAGGAGACAGAGACAGACTGACCAGGAGACAGAGACAGACTGACCAGGAGACAGAGACAGACTGACCAGGAGGCAGAGACAGACTGACCAGGAGGCAGAGACAGACTGACCAGGAGACAGAGACAGACTGACCAGGAGACAGAGACAGACTGACCAGGAGGCAGAGACAGACTGACCAGGAGGCAGAGACAGACTGACCAGGAGACAGAGACAGACTGACCAGGAGACAGAGACAGACTGACCAGGAGACAGAGACAGACTGACCAGGAGACAGAGACAGACTGACCAGGAGACAGAGACAGACTGACCAGGAGACAGAGACAGACTGACCAGGAGACAGAGACAGACTGACCAGGAGACAGAGACAGACTGACCAGGAGACAGAGACAGACTGACCAGGAGACATACAGACTGACCAGGAGACAGAGACAGACTGACCAGGAGACAGAGACAGACTGACCAGGAGACAGAGACAGACTGACCAGGAGACAGAGACAGACTGACCAGGAGACAGAGACAGACTGACCAGGAGACAGAGACAGACTGACCAGGAGACAGAGACAGACTGACCAGGAGACAGAGACAGACTGACCAGGGGGCGAACAGACTGACCAGGAGACAGAGACAGACTGACCAGGAGACAAAAGACAGCTGACCAGGAGACAGAGCAGACTGACCAGGAGCAGAGACAGACTGACCAGGAGACAGAGACAGACTGACCAGGAGGCAGAGACAGACTGACCAGGAGACAGAGGCAGACTGACCAGGAGACAGATACAGACTGACCAGGAGACAGAGACACACTGACCAGGAGGCAGAGACAGACTGACCAGGAGACAGAGACAGACTGACCAGGAGACATAGACAGACTGACCAGGAGGCAGAGACAGACTGACCAGGAGGCAGAGACAGACTGACCAGGAGACAGAACAGACTGACCAGGAGACAGAGACAGACTGACCAGGAGCAGAGACAGACTGACCAGGAGGCAGAGACAGACTGACCAGGAGACAGAGACAGACTGACCAGGGGACAGATACAGACTGACCAGGAGACAGAGACAGACTGACCAGGAGGCAGAGACAGACTGACCAGGAGACAGAGACAGACTGACCAGGGGACAGAACGACTGACCAGGGGCAGAGACAGACTGACCGGAGGCGAGACGACTGACCAGGAGACGAGACAGACTGACCAGGAGACAGAACAGACTGACCAGGGACAGATACAGACTGACCAGGAGACAGAGACAGACTGACCAGGAGGCAGAGACAGACTGACCAGGAGACAGAGACAGACTGACCAGGAGACAGAGACAGACTGACCAGGAGACAGAGACAGACTGACCAGGAGACAGAGACAGACTGACCAGGAGGCAGAGACAGACTGACCAGGAGACAGAGACAGACTGACCAGGAGACAGAGACAGACTGACCAGGAGACAGAGACAGACTGACCAGGAGGCAGAGACAGACTGACCAGGAGACAGAGACAGACTGACCAGGAGACAGAGACAGACTGACCAGGAGGCAGAGACAAACTGACCAGGAGACAGAGGCAGACTGACCAGGAGACAGAGACAGACTGACCAGGAGACAGAGACAGACTGACCAGGGGGCAGAGACAGACTGACCAGGAGGCAGAGACAGACTGACCAGGAGGCAGAGACAGACTGACCAGGAGACAGAGACAGACTGACCAGGAGACAGAGACAGACTGACCAGGAGACAGAGACAGACTGACCAGGAGACAGAGACAGACTGACCAGGAGGCAGAGACAGACTGACCAGGAGACAGAGACAGACTGACCAGGAGGCAGAGACAGACTGACCAGGAGGCAGAGACAGACTGACCAGGAGACAGAGACAGACTGACCAGGGGGCAGAGACAGACTGACCAGGAGGCAGAGACAGACTGACCAGGAGGCAGAGACAGACTGACCAGGAGCAGAGACAGACTGACCAGGGGACAGAGACAGACTGACCAGGAGACAGAGACAGACTGACCAGGAGACAGAGACAGACTGACCAGGAGACAGAGACAGACTGACCAGGAGACAGACTGACCAGGAGACAGAGACAGACTGACCAGGAGACAGAGACAACTGACCAGGAGACAAAGACAGACTGACCAGGGGGCAGAGACAGACTGACCAGGAGACAGAGACAGACTGACCAGGAGACAGAGACAGACTGACCAGGAGACAGAGGCAGACTGACCAGGAGACAGAGACAGACTGACCAGGAGACAGAGACAGACTGACCAGGAGACAGAGACAGACTGACCAGGAGACAGAGACAGACTGACCAGGAGACAGAGACAGACTGACCAGGGCAGAGACAGACTGACCAGGAGACAGAGGCAGACTGACCAGGAGGCAGAGACAGACTGACCAGGAGACAGAGACAGACTGACCAGGAGACAGAGACAGACTGACCAGGAGACAGAGACAGACTGACCAGGAGCAGAGACAGACTGACCAGGAGACAGAGGCAGACTGACCAGGAGGCAGAGACAGACTGACCAGGAGGCAGAGACAGACTGACCAGGAGGCAGAGACAGACTGACCAGGAGACAGAGACAGACTGACCAGGAGCAGAGACAGACTGACCAGGAGACAGAGACAGACTGACCAGGAGACAGAGACAGACTGACCAGGAGACAGACAGACTGACCAGGAGACAGAGACAGACTGACCAGGAGACAGAGACAGACTGACCAGGAGGCAGAGACAGACTGACCAGGAGACAGAGACAGACTGACCAGGAGACAGAGACAGACTGACCAGGAGACAGATACAGACTGACCGGAGGAGACAAACTGACCAGGAGCAGGAGACAGCTGACCAGGAGACAGAGAGGACAGACTGACCAGGAGCAATACCAGACTGCCGGAGACAGAGGCAGACTGACCAGGAGACAAAGACCAAGACTGACCAGGAGGCAGAGACAAACTGACCAGGAGACAGAGGCAGACTGACCAGGAGACGAGACAGACACCAGAGACGAAAACAGGCTGACCAGGAGGCAAGACAGACTGACCAGGAGACAGAGACAGACTGACCAGAGACAGAGCGGGACCCAGGGACGACTGACCAGGAGGCAGAGACAGACTGACCAGGAGGCAGAGACAGACTGACCAGGAACAGGAGGGGCGAGAACTCCAGGAGACAGGACAGACGACCAGGAGCAGAGACAGACTGACCGGAGACAGAGCAGACTGACCAGGAGCAGAGACAGACTGACCAGGAGGCAGAGACAGACTGCCAGGGAGACAGAGGCAGACTGACCAGGAGACAAAGGGGGAAAAGACTACCAGGAGCAGAGACAGACTGACCAGGAGACAGAGCAGACTGACCAGGAGACAAGAACAGACTGACCAGGAGGCGAGACAGACTGACCAGGAGACAGAGACGCTGACCAGGGACAGAGACAGACGGCCAGGGGGCAGAGACAGACTGACCAGGAGGCAGGGCGACTGACCAGGAGGCAGAACCAGACTGACCAGGAGACAGAGACAGACTGACCAGGAGACAAACGACTGCCAGGGCAGTGACTGACCAGGAGCGAGCAGCTGACCAGGGGGCAGAGACAGACTGACCAGGAGACAGGACAGACGCCAGGGGAGACAGACTGACCAGGGCAGAGCAGACTGACCAGGAGACAAACAGACTGACCAGGAGACAGAGACAACTGACCGGAGACAAACAGACTGACCAGGGCAGAGACAGACTGACCAGGGGCAGAGACAGAGACCAGGAGACAGAGCAGACTGACCAGGAGACAGAGCAGACTGACCAGGGGGCAGAACAGACTGACCAGGGGGCAGAGACAACTGACCAGGAGCAGAGCAGACTGACCAGGAGACAGAGCAACTGACCAGGAGACAAGACAGACTGACCAGGGGCAGAGCAGACTGACCAGGGCAGAGACAGACTGACCAGGGGCAAACAGACTGACCAGGAGACAGAGGCAGACTGACCAGGAGCAGAACAGACTGACCAGGGCAGAGACAACTGACCAGGGGCAAAACAGACTGACCAGGAGACAGACAGACACCAGGAGACAAAAAGACTGACCAGGAGCGAGACAGACTGACCAGGAGATAGAGACCCGACTGACCAGGAGACATATACAGACTGACCAGGAGACAGAGCAGACTGACCAGGAGGCAGAGACAGACTGACCAGGGGGCAGAGACAGACTGACCAGGAGACAGGACAGACTGACCAGGGAAAAGATACAGACTGACCAGGGCAAGGCAGACTGACCAGGGGCAGAACAGACTGACCAGGGGACAAAACAGACTACCAGGGGCAGAGACAGACTGACCAGGGGCAGGGGCTGACCCAAAAGAGACAGACTGACCAGGAGGCAGAGACAGCGACCGGAGACAGAGCAGACGCCGGGGAGACAGCTGACCAGGGGACAGATACAGACTGACCAGGGGCAGAGACAGCACCCGGAGGCAGAGACAACTGACCAGGAGACAGAGACAGACTGACCCGGAGACAAACAGACTGACCAGGAGCAGGACAGACTGCCCGGAACAGAGCAGATGACCAGGAGGCAGAGACAAACTGACCCGGAGACAGAGCAGACTGACCAGGAGACAGAGACAGACTGACCAGGAGCAGAACAGACTGACCAGGAGCAGAGACAGACTGACCAGGAGACAGAAACGACCAGGAACAGAGACAGACTGACCAGGAGACAGAAACAGACTACCAGGAGGCAGGACAGACTGACCAGGAGACAGAGGCAGACTGACCAGGAGGCAGAGCAGACTGACCAGGGGCAGAGACAGACTGACCAGGGCAGAGACAGACTGACCAGGAGGCAGACTGACCAGGAGCAGAGACAGACTGACCAGGAGCAGAGGCGATGCCAGGGCAGAACAGACTGACCAGGAGACAGAGACAGACTGACCGGGGGCGAGACAGACGACCAGGAGACAGAGACAGACTGACCAGGGCAGAGGCAGACTGACCAGGAGGAGAGACAGACTGACCAGGAGCAGAACAGACTGACCAGGAGACAGGCGACTGACCAGGGGCAGAGACAGACTGACCAGGAGGCAGAACAGACTGACCAGGAGGCAGGGACTGACCGGAGACGAGACAGCTACCCGGGCAGAGACAGACTGACCCGGAGACAGAGACAGCGGCCAGGGGGCAAACAGACTGACCAGAGGGGGGAGACAGACTGACCCGGGAAAAAGGCAGGACAGACTGACCAGGGACAGAGACAGACTGACCAGGAGCAGGACAGACACCCGGAGACGAGCAGACGACCAGGGCAGACAGACGCCAGGGGCAGAGACAGACTGACCAGGAGACAGAGACAGACTGACCAGGAGACGGACCGCCGGAGACAAAAACAGACTGACCAGGGCAGAGACAGACTGACCAGGAGACAAACAGACTGACCAGGAGACAGAGACAGACGCCGGAGACAGAACAGACGCCGGAGAAGAACAGGCCCGGAGACAGAGACAACTGACCAGGGGGCAGAGACAGACTGACCAGGGGGCAGAGACAGACTGACCAGGAGACAAACAGACTGACCAGGAGCAGAGACAACTGACCAGGAGAAGAGACAGACTGACCAGGAGACAAACAGACTGACCAGGAGACAGAGACAGACTGACCAGGAGCAGAGACAGACTGACCAGGGCAGAGGCAGACTGACCAGGAGACAGAACAGACTGACCAGGAGACAGACAACTGACCAGGGGGCAGAGACAGACTGACCAGGAGCAGGACAGACTGACCAGGAGACAAAAGACTGACCAGGGGGCAAACGACTGACCCAGGAAAATAAGGGGAAAAAACCCGACTGACCAGGAGACAAACAGACTGACCAGGGCAGAGACAGACGCCGGAGGCAAACAGACTGACCAGGGGGCAGAGACAGCGACCAGGAGACAAGACAGACTGACCAGGAGACAAACAGATGACCAGGAGCAGAGACAGACTGACCAGGAGGCAGAGACAGACTGACCAGGAGACAGAGACAGACTGACCGGAGACAAACAGATACCCGGGGAAAAGAGACAGACTGACCAGGAGACAGAGACAGACTGACCAGGAGACAGAGACAGACTGACCAGGAGACAGAGACAGACTGACCAGGAGACATATACAGACTGACCAGGAGACAGAGACAGACTGACCAGGAGACAGAGACAGACTGACCAGGAGACAGAGACAGACTGACCAGGGGGCAGAGACAGACTGACCAGGGGCAGAGACAGACTGACCAGGAGCAAAACAGACTGACCCGGAGACAGAGACAGACTGACCCGGGGCAGAGACAGACTGACCAGGAGACAAACAGACTGACCAGGAGGAAGACAGATGACCAGGAGAAGAGACAGACTGACCAGGAGACAAACGATGACCAGGGGACAGAGACAGACTGACCAGGAGACAGAGCAGACTGACCAGGGACAGAGACAGACTGACCGGGGGCAGAGACAGACTGACCAGGGGCAGAACAGACTGACCAGGAGGCAGAGACAGACTGACCAGGAGCAGAGACAGACTGACCAGGGACAGGACAGACGCCAGGAGACAACAGACGCCAGGGCAGAGACAGACTGACCAGGAGGCAGAGACAGACTGACCAGGAACAGAGACAGACTGACCAGGGAAAAGGATGACCAGGAGACAGGACAGACTGACCAGGAGACAAACAGACTGACCAGGAGACAGAGGCAGACTGACCAAGGGGAAAAGACTGACCAGGAGACGAGACAGACTGACCAGGGGCAGAACAGACTGACCAGGAGACAGGCAGACTGACCAGGAGGCAAACAGCTGACCAGGAGCAGAGACAGACTGACCAGGAGAAAACAGATGACCAGGAGACAAACAGACTGACCAGGAGACAAACAGACTGACCGGAGCAGAACAGACGCCAGGGGCAGGACAGACTGACCAGGGCAGAGACGCCAGGAGAAAAAAGACTGACCAGGAACAGAGACAGACTGACCAGGAGACAGAGACAGACTGACCAGGAGACAAGACAGACTGACCAGGGGGCAGAGACAGACTGACCAGGAGCAGAGACAACCCCCCAGGAACAACAGACACCAGGGGGAACAGACTGACCAGGAGGAAAAACAGACTGACCAGGAGCAAACGACCCCCGGAGCAAACAGCGACCCGGAGACGGGACGACCAGGAGGAGGGCAATGAAGGGGGCAACAGATGACCAGGAGACAGAGACAACGACCAGGAGACAGAGACAGACTGACCAGGGAAAAAGGCCCGATGCCAGGGAAGAGACAGACTGACCGGGGCGAGAAGCTGAAAGGGGGACCCTGGGGGCGAGACGACTGACCCGGAAGAGAACCCAGGGGGCCAAAACCCGGGGCGGGCGCTCCGGGCCGCTCCGGGCCCGGGGGCCCCCCCGGGGGGCGCCGGGCCCCGCTCCGGGCGGGCCCGCCGGGCGGCCCCTTCCTCCCTTCTCCTTGTTGTTATTTGAAGACTAATGACCTACTTTAACTTTTCTTTTTCTGGATTTTATTACAAGGATAGATAACCAAAAGCTTTTACCTGTTCCGTTTTTTTGTCCCCCCCGTCTTGTTCCTCTTTTCTTTCCCCCGTCTCGTCTTGCCCGCTCCGTCTCCCCCCCCTTTCCCCCCCCTCCCTTGGGCTGGTGTTTACCCGGTTTTGCACAAAATCATAAAAAACAACTTTCCAAACAATGTATTTGTTAGGATTTTATTAAACATACGTGTCATGGAAGATTTTATCAAAATGTCTTATTAAAACGATGTTTTCCTGCGGTCAACTGCGAAATTGACGGCAACCAGCAGACAACCGGAAGTAACCAATACCTCTTGTGCTAAGTTGACCTTGGTGCGCTACTCTAGCGGCCTTGAACCCGGAGACAGCAGTCCAGTGCATATTATAAGTCTGTGTTGTGACCTCAGCCCTCACACTGGGCACTGGATGTCTTACTCTGGGGTTGTAGTGCTCAGTCATAAAGTGACTATGTAAATATGAAGGCCAATAAACCCAACCCAACCCCCCACTCAAGTCACTGGAGTGGTGCTGATTGACACTCTCAAATAGTGTGTTCTGTGTAGTGTCACAGTCCAGCAGTAGGTGGCAGAGTTGTCTTGTAGTGTCATCAATAACTTGTGTCAGACAGAGACAACAATATTGAAATGTGTACCAAGACGTTGACAGGTGTAGGAGGGAGCATGCACAATTTGCCTGAATGGGTACATCTTAGTGTGTGTGGGGGGGTGGAGCCCTTAGTGATATATTTTGTGGATACAAGGACCATAAAGCATGCATGTGAGTCTGTGTGGGGAGAAGTGCAAACCCTCCCATTTTTGCCCCAGTACAAATGAAGTTGAAGGTTTTAATCCTCAATGGGTAGAGTTGGAGATTTTTGTATGTGAGCCATGTTGGGTGCAGTTGGAGGCTTTGTGAGCCTTAGTGTGAATTTGGATGTTTTAATGAGGTTTGGGGTGGAATAGTTGGAAGTCTTGATCAGACCTCAAGTAGTCATGGGTGACTGTGCCCTGTTGGTGATACCCTATTCCTAGTTCCACCCCTGTTAGGGCAGTTGATTTGATTCGTAGAGGAAACCAATTTATTTAGTCATGGTCCGAACTAACACCCTCTGCACATTTGCTCAAGGGGTAACACCCTGTACGTAGACCAGCCAATCGCTGACCAGAATCGACTGGGACAGGTTGGTAGTAAAAAACAGCTAGTTATCAGCACTGGCCGCTGTCTCTACACTGACAGACTGGCGAGGGAAACGCTGCAGTTTATCAGCTGTGAGTGTATCTTCTTGGATCAGCCTGCTGAGGTGATCTGAACCAGCCTGTGGCTGTGGGCCAGTCTCCAGGGAGGTGAGTGCCACAGATGGGAGCTGACTCTGCCTAGGAGGTGGGCTGTAATGTCTGTTGGTGTGTCCAGCATTCTTCGCATTGATGCATGTCCAGACTTCAGGTTAATGTTGCAAACAGGTGTGGTCTGTAAGTCGCATTTAGCATCGTCCCGTCATGCTCAGCTTGTGTGTGTGGGATTTATTAGTTAAATAGTGTAAGCCTCAGTGCAAATGTTTGTGTTTGGATGAATTCTGCCAACTGTGTTCATCGTGGTCATGTTCTGGTCTGGATCTGGTGACAGATCAGTTGCAGTGTTGTACACATCATTATCTATACTTACATGCAGTCTAGATTGCTGTGTGTCTGGAGGAAATAGTAGTTACGTACATGCTGTGGTCACAGGGAGAAATTTATCCATGACTCGGTCAGTGTCTGGCAACAGATCTTGACCACGGAGAAGTTGAATAGTTGTCCCTGGCTGAAACAGTTGTGGACACCCTTAACACAAACATTAATTAAGACAACAATTTTCTGGCAAATTAAATTCATTGCATTACTTTGAAACTTGTCCCAGACCCGACACATTGGTAGAATAATAAACCTTGACTATATACGTAAATGTGTATTTGATAAAAAGTATGGGTTTGATTGCATCCTAAGAGCAATGCCTGTGATAGTAGCTAGAACTGTACTGTGGGGTGGAGGTGTCATGGTCTTGTGTAATGGTCTGTGAGGTTGAGTAGTCAATACACAGCCACACAGGGCAATAGCTACAATCAACAGCCTCCCAGCTGACTGGGGTTGATCAAATCAACAAATTAGCTGTGCACCTTGGTACACAAAGCAGCAGTTCAAATGGGCCAATTACTGGGCCCAGATGCAGTGTGATTGACAGACAGTCTAGCCTGTCTGTGGTGTATTTATTTGAAGATATTGCCTTTCTCATGGTGTTGTCAAATATGGCTATGGCACAGACTTTGAGCCACAGAACCCATGCATTAAAAATGAGTTTGTAAAGAAATTGGTTAAAATTACAATCCATTGTTTATTTTATACATAAAATCCAAATCCAGGTAATCTGCCTTGTATGGATAAAGTCTTAGTGTTGTTATTGCACAAAAAGCTGTTTTTAAGGAGCACTTTTAAGGAGCAAAATACATTTTAGAGAGCAAAATTGAGTTGGAGGTTGGTGAAGGGTTCAAGGTTACTTATATCATGTGCTTTTGAATAATTTCCTCATTGTGATTAAACCATTCTTGTCTATTCTTTCAATTGTTCAACATATATTCAGAATATTTGAATAGAACAATGTTGAATAAACATTCCTATCCAAGCTGTGCGAAATTAGCCCAACATTATGTCACAGTTTGCACAAGGGGAATGTTTAAAACACAAAAGGTTCTAGGGGGGACAGACTGCAGAGGGTGGGTGGGGGAGAAACCCTGGCACATGTTTCCCCTGTTGCGGGATAGACAAACTGCTACACTAGTCTGCTTAAAATTGGAACTAATGTGAATGATTGTATGTCACCGTGTACAAGAACTCCCGTTGACGTGTGCAGGCGTTGGGGCGTGACGGGTGAGACGAGAAGATGCCAGCGAGTGTTCGGAAGAGTGGAGGGATCAGGGTGAAGGGGAAGGACGATGGGTGCTGTGGGGTGTTCTTCCTGAAGTATGTCCTCTATGTCTTCAACATCATCCTCTGGGTGAGTACTGTCTAAGCAGAAAATAACATTTCACGAAAAACTAACATCACTTTTGGGATGGCAGCAACATGTACAGACATACAACATGTACAGACATACAACATGTACAGACATACAACATGTACAGACATACAACATGTACAGACATACAACATGTACAGACAGACAACAAGTACAGACAGACAACATGTACAGACATACAACAAGTACAGACATACAACATGTACAGACAGACAACATGTACAGACAGACAACAAGTACAGACATACAACATGTACAGACAGACAACAAGTACAGACAGACAACAAGTACAGACATACAACATGTACAGACAGACAACAAGTACAGACAGACAACATGTACAGACATACAACAAGTACAGACATACAACATGTACAGACAGACAACATGTACAGACAGACAACATGTACAGACAGACAACATGTACAGACATACAACAAGTACAGACATACAACATGTACAGACAGACAACATGTACAGACAGACAACATGTACAGACAGACAACATGTACATACAGACATGTACAGACATACAACATGTACAGACAGACAACATGTACAGACAGACAACATGTACATACAGACATATACAGACATACAACAAGTACAGACATACAACATGTACAGACAGACAACATGTACAGACATACAACATGTACAGACATACAACATGTACAGACATACAACATGTACAGACAGACAACATGTACAGACAGACAACATGTACAGACAGACAACATGTACAGACAGACAACATGTACAGACAGACAACATGTACAGACAGACAACATGTACAGACATACAACAAGTACAGACAGACAACATGTACAGACAGACAACATGTACAGACATACAACATGTACAGACAGACAACATGTACAGACATACAACATGTACAGACATACAACATGTACAGACAGACAACATGTACTGACATACAACAAGTACAGACATACAACATGTACAGACAGACAACATGTACAGACATACAACAAGTACAGACAGACAACATGTACAGACAGACAACATGTACAGACATACAACATGTACAGACATACAACATGTACAGACAGACAACATGTACAGACAGACAACATGTACAGACATACAACAAGTACAGACATACAACATGTACAGACAGACAACATGTACAGACATACAACAAGTACAGACAGACAACATGTACAGACATACAACATGTACAGACATACAACATGTACAGACAGTACAACATGTACAGACAGACAACATGTACAGACAGACAACATGTACAGACAGACAACATGTACAGACAGACAACATGTACAGACAGACAACATGTACAGACATACAACATGTACAGACATACAACATGTACAGACAGACAACATGTACAGACAGACAACATGTACAGACAGACAACATGTACAGACAGACATGTACAGACATACAACATGTACAGACATACAACATGTACAGACAGACAACATGTACAGACAGACATGTACAGACATACAACATGTACAGACAGACATGTACAGACATACAACATGTACATACATACAACATGTACAGACATACAACATGTACAGACAGACAACATGTACAGACAGACAACATGTACAGACATACAACATGTACAGACATACAACATGTACATACATACAACATGTACATACAGACATGTACAGACATACAACATGTACATACATACAACATGTACAGACAGACAACATGTACAGACAGACAACATGTACAGACAGACAACATGTACAGACATACAACATGTACAGACAGACAACATGTACAGACATACAACACGTACAGATATACAACACGTACATACATACAACATGTACATACATACAACATGTACAGACAGACATGTACAGACATACATGTACAGACATACAACACGTACAGACATACATGTACAGACATACAACATGTACAGACATACAACATGTACAGACATACAACATGTACAGACAGACAACATGTACAGACATACAACATGTACAGACAGACAACATGTACAGACATACAACATGTACAGACAGACAACATGTACAGACATACAACACGTACAGACATACAACACGTACATACATACAACATGTACATACATACAATAAGTACAGACATAAAACACGTACAGACATACAACATGTACAGACAGACAACATGTATAGAGATACAAGTACAGACATACAACATGTACAGACAGACAACATGTACAGACATACAACACGTACATATGTACAACAGGTACAGACATACAATATGTACAGACATACAACACATACATACATACAACATGTACAGACATACAACATGTACAGACATACAACATGTACAGACATACAACACGTACATACATACAACACGTACATACATACAACACGTACATACATACAACATGTATAGACATACAACATGTACAGACATACAACAAG
Source organism: Ridgeia piscesae (assembly GCA_025642075.2). NCBI lineage: Eukaryota > Metazoa > Annelida > Polychaeta > Sabellida > Siboglinidae > Ridgeia > Ridgeia piscesae. The sequence goes on from JAODUO010000558.1 coordinate 136,259, forward strand.
TACAGACATACAACTTGTACAGACAGACATGTACAGACAGACAACATGTACAGACATACAACATGTACAGACATACAACATGTACAGACATACAACATGTACATGCATACAACATGTACAGACATACAACAAGTACAGACATACAACATGTACAGACAGACAACATGTACAGACATACAACACGTACAGACATACAACATGTACAGACAGACAACATGTACATATATACAACATGTATAGACATACAACATGTACAGACATACAACAAGTACAGACATACAAGACGTACAGACATACAACATGTACAGACAGACAACATGTACAGACATACAAGTACAGGCATACAACATGTACAGACACAACATGTACAGATGTACAACATGTACATGCATACAACATGTACAGACATACAACATGTACAGACATACAATAAGTACAGACATAAAACACGTACAGACATACAACATGTACAGACAGACAACATGTATAGAGATACAAGTACAGACATACAACATGTACATACATACAACATGTACATATGTACAACAGGTACAGACATACAATATGTACAGACAGACAACATGTACAGACATACAGACAACATGTATGTACATATGTACAACATGTACAGACATATAACATGTACATACATACAACATGTACATACATACAATATGTACCGACTGACAACATGTACAGACATACAACATGTACATACATACAACATGTACCGACTGACAACATGTACAGACATACAACATGTACAGACATACAACATGTACAGACATACAACATGTACAGACAGACAACATATACAGACAGACAACATGTACATACATACAACATGTACAGACATACAACATGTACAGATAGACAACATATACAGACAGACAACATGTACATACATACAACATGTACAGACAGACAACATGTACAGACATACAACATGTACAGACATACAACATGTACAGACATACAACATGTACAGACAGACAACACGTACAGACATACAACATGTACAGACAGACAACACGTACAGACAGACAACATATTGTTTTTTTAAGTATTTCCCAGCATTAGTAATAGTGGTGACAGTCATTATGCCAGTCATCTGGTTTGAAATTACCACAAATTTGACATTCCACACGGTTGATGCAATTGTTACATAATCAAGCATGACAATATGCCTATTCGTTTCCGTTCCGCTGATAATAAGCCGGTTATATCAGATTTTAATCCTTGGTTTCATAATCAACCCTTAAAACATGTGGCCAGTGTGTAGTGTGTAGTGCGTTGTGTGTAGTGTGTAGTGTGTAGTGTGTAGTGTGTAGTGCATAGTGCGTAGTGTGTAGTGTGTAGTCATATGGGTGTTAGAGTGAACAGTGTTAGTGTCAGGAATTAAATGTCAACATTTGTTTACAGGTTTCATGCACAACCTTTGGACTGTCAGATATCAGCTGTCTGTGAAACACTAATAATTTCTTAATTTCACTGCATTAAGGAATGTTTTCTAAGAAAAGTAGCTGATCCCACATGTCTGTGATTTGTCGCGTGGTTAACCAGTGTCCATGTTTTAATGTCACTTAAGAGTGAGGGAGGGGAGAGGGGGTGGGGGGTGGTGGGGATTCTGAAGCACTTTTCCTTGTCTAGCAACAAAATATTCAAGCTTGTGTCATAGAACCTTTTATTCCATGATTCATTTTTATTGCATATGCATGATGCAGTGGCCCCGGCCATCTCATGTCTGAATACGTAATGCAGCATACGCAGGTTTAATATGGAATTATTAATATGAGTCACTGCTAAAATAATTCTGAGACATTTTGGCTGATTATTTACAGAATATTTTGACTGACATGTGTAAGATCATCAGTATGTTGTTTTGAATCATTCATGTTGATTTGTATATGCTTGCTAACTAGTTATTTTACAAATGTTTTTTTCTGACATTAGATCAAACATGTGTGATAATGAATATATATATATATATATATATATATATATATATAATATATATATATATATATACACACATACAATACACCACACACACACACACACACACACACACACACACACACACCACACCACACCACACCACACACACACACACACACACACACACACACACACACACACACACACACACACACACACACCGTATATATTTTGAATGATTCATGTTGATTTTTATATGCATCTGTTTTCGCCTTTTTAACCACACTTATATATATCAGACATCGGAGTCGTCAAAAGAATAGTTTAAATTTCACCCAGTAGTTAAACACTTGATAGGGTATTGGCGGCCCAGTCATTAACTGTTTCAATCTTTGACACTCTAATTCATTTCACATTGCCCTGACTTGCTCAGTTGTATGTTAAATGAGTTCAATCACTGTGGGAATGTGCATATATCAGGTGGCCTTCATTCAGCCAGTCAGCTCTGTCACCTACTTCAATATTTCCCGTACAATTGAGCTATACAAAGCAGAGGTTGAAGGGTAAGTGTAGATTATTCCCATGGACATGATAAGCACTATTTATCTAGTATTTAAACATATTACCCAGAGGGGTGTCTACTGGTTTTACCCTCCTGTACCCCATCTCCTGCACCCATACTTCCTGTGTCTAACAGGATCAGCTGTCAATAAACTAGGCAGGATGTTGAAATGCAAATTACTGACAGACATTGCTAACACCTGTGTTACTAACTATCCAGACATTTTGTTTTGGGTGGGGGGCAGCAAGCAAGAGGATACTACATTTTGTTAACCATTTTGCAGTTTTATGAAGTGACATTGATCAAACGTTTACAAATCTTAAAATTTTAATATTCCTGCAATATTTGCTGCGGCAATGTAAAGTTGATTGTAGATACACATGTTTAATATCACTGCAACTTTTGCTAAACTCTGGTTGGGAAATGCCTTACTTGATGTCAGCCGTTATTTAAACAGCTGATTTACAACTGTTGTCTGGCATTTTACCCAATTGCCTGAGGGTAAAAATCAGTTTTCTTACACCCTGTTCTCCCCCCCCCTCCCCGGGCCAACCACTGGGGCTGTGTACTCCAGCAAATTATAGCGGTCCTGATAAGTGTAACTGGCAACATTTTTACTTTTTAATGTAGTGGAATTGATAGGTACTCTCTATGACTGATTCATGAAATGTGTAGGGGGCAGGGCGGGGCGGGGGGGGGGGGCAAACATCTGTCAGTGTCTGAGTCAGCTAGGGGAAGTGTGATGTCTGACACAAGATGTGACTGACATACTTGACAGAACTTAGGTAACAGTGTAACTAGGCACAAGACAAATGATTTTTCAGCTGCCAGGTTTTGTGTGCGTGTGTAACTTGTGACTTCCTCGAATTAGTTGGCGTTCTCATTTCAGGGAATGTGATATCTGACACGGTAATTACTTCTCTAGGAGCTTTCTGTAATGATTCTGACTGTTTGCCGTCTTCCCCAGCAAACTGGTCTGTGCAGATGTGAGTCTATGAAGGATATTGAGGAGTCTGTGTCGTCTGGATATGTCAAGATTTGAAGCAATTTCTTGAGAAGTAATTATCACGTCAGATAATGTGTAACTGTTGACATTCACAACTTCTTTGTCACTCTCCACTGCATTAAGTCACATTTTGCAATGGAATCTAGAGTTCAGTGTGAAGGTTGCGGCTGTGTTTTTGTATATTTTAATTATTTTTGGCTGCCTGAGAAATGCTTAGTTTCACCAGCAGATTGAATGGCAAGTGACACAGCGCCACCTGTCAGTGAACTAACAAACTGCTCCCGTCACAGTGCAGATATGGTGGGATAACTTGTTTTCATTCGTTTCATATAATATTATAGCCCTGACTTGCGGGTAATGTCCCTAAACTGACCCGACCTGAAACATTAACCCAAGTATTTTAACTCATCTATAATCACTAGGTTTTCTCCCAGCATAACTCAGCTTATTCTGAACTTAAGTAAGTTCTCACTGTGAAAGGGGCTTTAGTCTAGGGAGGGAGGGTAAAACACTCTGAGTAGTTACAGTTTTATATATATATATATATATATATATATATATATATATATATATATATATATATCATCTGTCGTCATAGAGAAAGTCACACACATGCACAGTACCACTGTACAAAGTGACATGTTCTATGGACTAGATCTAGATCGTAAGAGTTTGTACTGAACGAAGGCAACTGGAGAGAGGGGTCTGTTCTTTACCCTTCCACAGGAACACACCAGCTGTGACTCTGATAACTAGTAACATTTGTGTTGGCTTTGAGGAGGATTTCCTCTCCACATGGGGCGCCCCCTCATTACTTGTCCAGGCCTGTCTATTAACCCTGTGTAACACCCCACTGTGAGACCATGTTACCCCTGCTGGGTGGGTGATATCACCCCCAGACACAGTTATGTAACCAGTCAGAGCTGGTCATTACTGTCAGTGTCAATGTTTACTGACACCCAGTCAATTGACCCACATTAATTAAGGCCCCTTGATGTGTTGCTGTGCTGTTAGATGTTGAATATAAGTGCCTCTTGTGTCCTGATGTCTGTCCCTTTCACAGCTTTATGTAGAGACCGTCCACCTGTCATTTGGACAGGTAAAAGCGAATATGGACGGGTAGAAATATTGGTGGACAGGTGGAGCAAAAAAGGTCTTCCAAAAACATAGATATTGCTTGTTATGCCTTGAAAGTGAGTGAAAATGGTGTCACGTGTGTTTGTAGTCCATTTCAGGTCATCAGACACATTTAAAAGTTTGTAAACTGGCTTAACAGTTAACATCCATGTGTCCACCAAAACATGTGTGACTGGCAATAATTTTATCCTGCATAAAGTCCCTTTCTGACTATACCATACAGTGTACAGTGTACAGTGTACAGTGTACAGTGTACAGTGTACAGTGTACAGTGTACAGTGCACAGTGCACAGTGCACAGTGCACAGTGCACAGTGCACAGTGCACAGTGCACAGTGCACAGTGCACCGTGCACAGTGCACCGTGCACCGTGCACCGTGCACCGTGCACCGTGCACCGTGCACAGTGCACACGCAGCATCACTTGAGATAAGAAGTGTGGTAGTTGTTTGAGACAAGAACTGTGGTAGTTGTTTGAGACAAGAAGTGTGGTAGTTGTTTGAGACAAGAAGTGTGGTAGTTGTTTGAGACAAGAAGTGTGGTAGTTGTTTGAGACAAGAAGTGTGGTAGTTGTTTGAGATAAGAAGTGAGGTAGTTGTTTGAGACAAGAAGTGTAGTAGTTGTTTGAGATAAGAAGTGTGGTTGTTGTTTGAGATAAGAAGTGAGGTAGTTGTTTGAGACAAGAAGTGTGGTAGTTGTTTGAGACAAGAAGTGTGGTAGTTGTTTGAGATAAGAAGTGAGGTAGTTGTTTGAGACAAGAAGTGAGGTAGTTGTTTGAGATAAGAAGTGTGGTAGTTGTTTGAGATAAGAAGTGTGGTAGTTGTTTGAGATAAGAAGTGTGGTTGTTGTTTGAGATAAGAAGTGAGGTAGTTGTTTGAGATAAGAAGTGAGGTAGTTGTTTGAGACAAGAAGTGTGGTAGTTGTTTGAGATAAGAAGTGTGGTTGTTGTTTGAGATAAGAAGTGTGGTTGTTGTTTGAGATAAGAAGTGAGGTAGTTGTTTGAGACAAGAAGTGTGGTAGTTGTTTGAGATAAGAAGTGTGGTTGTTGTTTGAGATAAGAAGTGTGGTTGTTGTTTGAGATAAGAAGTGTGGTTGTTGTTTGAGATAAGAAGTGTGGTTGTTGTTTGAGATAAGAAGTGAGGTAGTTGTTTGAGATAAGAAGTGTGGTTGTTGTTTGAGATAAGAAGTGAGGTAGTTGTTTGAGATAAGAAGTGTGGTAGTTGTTTGAGATAAGAAGTGTGGTAGTTGTTTGAGACAAGAAGTGTGGTAGTTGTTTGAGATAAGAAGTGTGGTAGTTGTTTGAGACAAGAAGTGTGGTTGTTGTTTGAGATAAGAAGTGTGGTAGTTGTTTGAGACAAGAAGTGTGGTAGTTGTTTGAGATAAGAAGTGTGGTAGTTGTTTGAGACAAGAAGTGTGGTTGTTGTTTGAGATAAGAAGTGTGGTTGTTGTTTGAGATAAGAAGTGTGGTTGTTGTTTGAGATAAGAAGTGAGGTAGTTGTTTGAGACAAGAAGTGTGGTAGTTGTTTGAGATAAGAAGTGTGGTTGTTGTTTGAGATAAGAAGTGAGGTAGTTGTTTGAGACAAGAAGTGTGGTTGTTGTTTGAGATAAGAAGTGTGGTTGTTGTTTGAGATAAGAAGTGTGGTTGTTGTTTGAGATAAGAAGTGTGGTTGTTGTTTGAGATAAGAAGTGAGGTAGTTGTTTGAGACAAGAAGTGTGGTTGTTGTTTGAGATAAGAAGTGTGGTTGTTGTTTGAGACAAGAAGTGTGGTTGTTGTTTGAGATAAGAAGTGTGGTTGTTGTTTGAGACAAGAAGTGTGGTTGTTGTTTGAGATAAGAAGTGTGGTTGTTGTTTGAGACAAGAAGTGTGGTTGTTGTTTGAGATAAGAAGTGTGGTTGTTGTTTGAGATAAGAAGTGTGGTTGTTGTTTGAGATAAGAAGTGTGGTTGTTGTTTGAGATAAGAAGTGTGGTTGTTGTTTGAGACAAGAAGTGTGGTTGTTGTTTGAGACAAGAAGTGTGGTTGTTGTTTGAGATAAGAAGTGTGGTTGTTGTTTGAGACAAGAAGTGTGGTTGTTGTTTGAGATAAGAAGTGTGGTTGTTGTTTGAGACAAGAAGTGTGGTTGTTGTTTGAGATAAGAAGTGTGGTTGTTGTTTGAGATAAGAAGTGTGGTTGTTGTTTGAGATAAGAAGTGTGGTTGTTGTTTGAGATAAGAAGTGTGGTTGTTGTTTGAGATAAGAAGTGTGGTTGTTGTTTGAGATAAGAAGTGTGGTTGTTGTTTGAGATAAGAAGTGTGGTTGTTGTTTGAGACAAGAAGTGTGGTAGTTGTTTGAGATAAGAAGTGAGGTAGTTGTTTGAGATAAGAAGTGTGGTTGTTGTTTGAGATAAGAAGTGTGGTTGTTGTTTGAGACAAGAAGTGTGGTTGTTGTTTGAGATAAGAAGTGTGGTTGTTGTTTGAGATAAGAAGTGTGGTTGTTGTTTGAGATAAGAATAAGAAGTGTGGTTGTTGTTTGAGACAAGAAGTGTGGTTGTTGTTTGAGATAAGAAGTGTGGTTGTTGTTTGAGATAAGAAGTGTGGTTGTTGTTTGAGATAAGAAGTGTGGTAGTTGTTTGAGATAAGAAGTGAGGTAGTTGTTTGAGATAAGAAGTGTGGTTGTTGTTTGAGATAAGAAGTGAGGTAGTTGTTTGAGATAAGAAGTGTGGTTGTTGTTTGAGATAAGAAGTGTGGTTGTTGTTTGAGACAAGAAGTGTGGTTGTTGTTTGAGATAAGAAGTGTGGTTGTTGTTTGAGACAAGAAGTGTGGTTGTTGTTTGAGATAAGAAGTGTGGTTGTTGTTTGAGACAAGAAGTGTGGTAGTTGTTTGAGACAAGAAGTGTGGTAGTTGTTTGAGACAAGAAGTGTGGTAGTTGTTTGAGATAAGAAGTGAGGTAGTTGTTTGAGACAAGAAGTGTGGTTGTTGTTTGAGATAAGAAGTGTGGTTGTTGTTTGAGACAAGAAGTGTGGTAGTTGTTTGAGATAAGAAGTGAGGTAGTTGTTTGAGACAAGAAGTGTGGTAGTTGTTTGAGGTAAGAAGTGTGGTTGTTGTTTGAGATAAGAAGTGTGGTTGTTGTTTGAGATAAGAAGTGTGGTTGTTGTTTGAGATAAGAAGTGTGGTTGTTGTTTGAGACAAGAAGTGTGGTTGTTGTTTGAGACAAGAAGTGTGGTTGTTGTTTGAGATAAGAAGTGTGGTTGTTGTTTGAGATAAGAAGTGTGGTTGTTGTTTGAGACAAGAAGTGTGGTAGTTGTTTGAGATAAGAAGTGTGGTTGTTGTTTGAGATAAGAAGTGTGGTTGTTGTTTGAGATAAGAAGTGTGGTTGTTGTTTGAGACAAGAAGTGTGGTTGTTGTTTGAGATAAGAAGTGTGGTTGTTGTTTGAGACAAGAAGTGTGGTTGTTGTTTGAGATAAGAAGTGTGGTTGTTGTTTGAGATAAGAAGTGTGGTTGTTGTTTGAGACAAGAAGTGTGGTTGTTGTTTGAGATAAGAAGTGAGGTAGTTGTTTGAGACAAGAAGTGTGGTTGTTGTTTGAGACAAGAAGTGTGGTTGTTGTTTGAGATAAGAAGTGTGGTTGTTGTTTGAGACAAGAAGTGTGGTTGTTGTTTGAGATAAGAAGTGTGGTTGTTGTTTGAGATAAGAAGTGTGGTTGTTGTTTGAGATAAGAAGTGAGGTAGTTGTTTGAGATAAGAAGTGTGGTTGTTGTTTGAGACAAGAAGTGTGGTAGTTGTTTGAGATAAGAAGTGTGGTTGTTGTTTGAGATAAGAAGTGTGGTTGTTGTTTGAGATAAGAAGTGTGGTTGTTGTTCTCTTCCAGGCCCTGACATCAGGGCTGAGGTTGGCTTTGGATTCTCCTTTGGTAGTTTTTTTCTTTCCCCTATCTTCCCTCACTCTTTCCCAAAAGTCTCCAGTTCCTTCTATCGTTTGCTCTTGTTCTCCATTCCCTTCCCTTCCCCTCCCTCCATGCAGTCCTCCTATCACAGTCCCAGTCTTCCCCGCGTCATTTTATCTCCACTGTCTGTGCCTCTGTTCTCTGCCAGTTTTTTATAGGTGATATTTCCTAAATCACTAAAAGTTTTTATTTTCCAGACACAACGTGTGTGTGTCAAGCTGTCTGTAATTAATGCAGCCGTGAGTTCTCAGAGTTTACAATTAAGTATAACCTTCCTATTAAGGTCAACCTTTGGATTAGACAAGGCTGACCCAACTACAACTATCCAGGTGACTGTAATAGCGGGATATAATTTGGGACTGTTGTGAGTTGAACTTAATGGTTCAATTGACCACCCTCTCAACTTCCGTGGGAACCAGTCAGCCATGTTGCAATTAAGGCATGGAGACTTCACACACAAACGTCGTCGGACACTCTACCCACCATGCCACGGTGCTCCATGTATCAGTGTCATTGGTTGATATATGAACCGAGTGAGACCTACTCAACCCTACGTCCTCTGGCATTGTCACCAACACGGATGATTTTACACACAAGTGACTTGTATAAACAGTTTCTAGAACTGTAAACACCCACATCACATGTCCTCCATGTTGTAGATTACTGTCAGGGTAACTACCAGCTACTGGTCTTACACTTAATCTAAATGTGTTGGTGAAGAAAGTATACCTAGCAATGACTAGCATGACACCAAATATGGACGACCTTTTGACCTTGTCAGAAACAGTAGCTCTCTCTGATTAGAGTTGGAGACTGGGTGCAAGTGAGTAACCTTGACTTGCAGCCGTGTAACGCCCGACTTCCCACTGGCCCCTTTGGCCCCACCAGCCCGGGGCTGTGCACCTAAAATTACATGAGATCCAAGTATGGAATTTGCAAAAAGCAGGCTGTAATACGGGAGTGTTCTAGGTGCTTGTCTGTGGAACAAGCACAAAAACAGATGTCAGTTCCTCTGATGTAGCAGACGCAACTAGAGTCGATGCACGGTGTGTTGTAATCTCAGTAAACAGGTCACCTCACCATTAGGGTCGCCTTGGGACAGTCCCAAATGATTTTCACAGTAAAAGAAGGTTGACCAATTCATAAGACAATACTTTGGTAATAAACAGATGATACTACCGTTAAAATGACATGACTGGGTACATATATAGTGCAATTTTCGTTATGCCTCAGCCCACATATTTTGTATTAAGGCCACTTTGCTGTTACGGTTAATTTAGCTCATGGGTGACCTTAAACCAATATTCAGCTGTAATAATGATTTTGTGTACAGTTTGACAAGAGGTTACCAGTGTAAATAAAAATACCTGCCTCAGTTCATTTATAACATCATATTAATAATTGTTGATGTTCAAATGTGTTAGATTGGATGAAATTAAATAAGGAGTGATCGTTAGGAGCAAACTCTGATTCATTAGGCTTATCCTTAGACAGCCACATTCGTAATAGCCTTTGTCCAATCCGATTACACCAGTCTGCCCTCGGGAAAACAGTGTTGGATTTATGGATTGATTTTACTCCGCTGAAACTGAGCGCAGGGTGCTGTGTAATTCTGAGAGGCTCTTTGAAGCTGTCAGTCACATTGTGGGTAACCTTTGCTTCGGTCTGAAATTAATAGAATGCGTTTTTGTTAATTTAATCTCGACTACGCTGATTTTGAGCACAATCTTGGCGACATTTATTGCACTGAAAATTTGCAGTGGAAATCACAGCCCTAAATACAAGATCATGTGTCACTTTATTTAGTAATTTTGCTTGTGAACCAGCTTAGGTGGAATGGACTTGTTGAATGAAGAATTCTAGGGAATAGACGGGATACCTACACAGGGATCATAGATTGGGGAAGAGGAAGACAGGGATTGTGGGAGAAGGGAGTTGGTTTGATTGGGAGGGAGAGGGGAGTAACATATGACTTGATGTGGTCCCACTAGGCAAGGGAAAAGGATGAATAAGAAGGGCATCTTCATAGACCCTTTCAGACAGCAGCTGTACCCAGACATCTAAACAGGAACCATCTGCTGGCATCTGTGTCCTCTGATGTCTAGAGCAGCATCTGCAGATGTGTTTTATCACATTTGTTGACTTTTTTGTCAGGAAGATTAATAATTGCGGGTGGTACAGCAGCCAGGGGGAGACAGAGACGCGCTGGGTGGATGGAGCCACATCAAAGTGTGGGGTTGTCACTGGAGCATGCGACACAGGGTGGGTGACCTTTCCCCGGAGCTGCTCCTGGTCTCTACACATGCAGTGTTGTGTCAAGTTGACGGATTTTGAAGATGTAGTGAAACTGGCTTTGAACAGCTCAGAGTTCTGGTTTCTTCGTTGTAGGCTGAAGTTGGTGTAGACTGTAGACTGTAGACTTCACTCGAATGGCTGACATTTACAGACTCTGCCTCTTTCATTAGAATAGTTAGATACAATTTCAGAAAAAGGTTGAAATTATTTTACTTGTGGTGATTTAGGTAGGGCAGAAATATTCAGAGATTTCACGCAAGATCTTTGGAGATCACCAAATGTGAATAACAAATTTAGTTTTTTATATATATATATATACATATATATATATATATATATATAATTAAATTTGTTATATATATAGTATAATATAATATATATATATATATATATATATATATATATATATATATATATATATATATATATATATATACTTCGTATATAGAGTAGACATAGATTGTGCATCGGAGCAATCCTGTTATTTATTATTTGTCACAGTTTCTGGTGCATTTTGATTGTATGTATCTATGTGTGTGCATGCGTTTGTGCGTGCGTGCGTGCATGCACATATGTCTGTGTGTATGCGTGCATACATTCACTCGTCCTATCTTTCATATGTGTAAATACGTCTGCTTCTAATAGCTTTCTAGAACTACCTTACCCTATCTTGTACATGACATGTATAAAAGTATGTTTCTAAAACGAGCTACAGCCCGGACTAAACTTGACAGCTGCAACACAGGCAGGCCCCATTAGCTAATGGCTGACAGAAATGTCTGACCACAGACTTGTCTGACCAGCAATGCCACAACTGACCATGTACCAAGATTCACTGGCTGTACAGGTGTTATCACCTTTCCTCTGGACTAACACTGACCACTGGCTGTACAGGTGTTATCACCTTTCCTCTGGACTAACACTGACCACTGGCTGTACAGGTGTTATCACCTTTCCTCTGGACTAACACTGACCACTGGCTGTACAGGTGTAAACGCCTTTCATCAAGAATAGAACTGACCATGATTTTAGATTCAGGAGTGCTGGAGTTAATCATCTGCCTTTATCCAAAGTTTAATGAATACCTTGGAAAATGCGTATTGTGTAATATAATAATAATAATTATGATTAACAGAATGCATAGATTTCATTTTTCCTCATCAATGTCAGTCACATTTGTTTTGTGACAATGAACTGAGGTTGAGTTGTTAAGACAGGAGGACACATAATATTATCATCTTTAAATGTCACCCCACTTTTGTTTTTATTACTTGGCATATATCACTTTGCAATTTATTTTAACTGGATGTTAAATCACAAATTTACTACAGGACATAGAAATAAATATGCAGAGTAAAAGGAAAATTATAACCTCTCCAAGTAACATATGTAATACGACGATTTGCAGTTAGTGTGGAAGCAGTTTGTGGCATCTTGACTTGTGAGTGACCACATGTGTGGTCAGTCAGCTGACCACAGCTGGTTACACCTACCTGATGTCCTGACTGTGCCCTCTGGCCAAGTGGGTTCTCCCCCCCCCTCCTGCATCTGGGAGATCCTTCATCACACCAGACAGCTCCATGTAGAGCACAGTAGCTCAGGGGTAGAGCTTCCGACTCTCGACTAAGAGGACCCGGGTTCGAGTCCTGTGCTGCAGTGTTAAAACCTTGGGCATGTTTTTTCACTCACATTGCTCCAGTTCACTCAGCTGTATAAATGAGTACCTGGCTATAGATAGTGGTGGATATGTGTACGAGCAGCCTTCGAGCATTAATTGTAGCATATGGCTGGAAGCTTCCCAGAGAAGGTGAGATGGTATTTGATTGAACAGGTCTGCCAGGGAAGTAAAGTGTAAAGCGCATTGAGCAGTCCTGAGGAATGGATGCTGTGCTATATAAGAACTTACCTTTTTACATCTCTAATGTTCCCACTCACCAACCTGTCTAACTGTAACCCAGCTAGCACATGTGTGTATGTATGTGTAAATGTGTGTGTACATGCTGTGTGTGGATGTGTGTGCATTTATACGTATGTTTCTGTGGTGTTTGTGTATGTTATGATTTTCTTCTCAGGTAATTAAACATTGTTAAATAAAAAGCTGTGACGTCAACAGAGCAGTGAAACCAAATGACATTTCATTTAATGACACATTCCATGTGTAAAACCATCACAGAGCACAATTTGACATGGGCCAAAATATTGTACATGGGCCAAAATATTGTACATCTATCTTTAATGTTTACCAATGCAGCCGGTAAAATTGTTTCCTGTCCGCTGAAGTGTTATAACCCTTTAGGCGCATTGATGCTGGCACATACTGAGTCGTGTGATTGTCAATAAGTCATACCATGGTGTAACCATGGTGTAACCGCGTGTTCTGTGACCTTTTGTGCCAAGGCCCGATCAGTCGTTCTGTTTCAGAAAAAGATTTGGTCAGTGCACATTGTGTGTTGGGCTGAATCAATTTTCACATACAATGAGAACAGTGTAGTATAAATGTCAAATTTATTTTTAACTACAAAATTATTTCGACAGTTAATGGTAGAACATTTATGATTTACGAGATGTTTCAAAATGTGTATTCAGTGTAATACCTGCTACTGTGTAATCATCTACAGAAGTGGACACGTTTATACAAAAGATTGGTACTTAAGTAATTGTACTTAATAACATTAAATTAATTAAATATATTAAGAGATCTGTGGTAATAAGTGTAAATGTTACTTGAACCCTGTAGGTCTTCATCATATCTTATTCTAGGCATTAAATTACAAACATCAAAAATTTCCTTTTCACAATCTACTGTGAGGATGTTGGACTGAGGAATTCTGGGAAATCACCCGGACTCACCAGCGAGCAATCATCGCTATCAGAGAAATGTTGCTGACCTCTGATGTAGTCTAGAAACAAGGACAGGACAGTTTGATCAAGTTCAGTGGCTGTTGAAAGGATTCGTTGCTTCCTATCAGATGCATTCCGTGGGTCGTGACCCACATAGTTTCCCTGCCCAACCAGCCTTGGTTCCTCAGGCTAGGTGTGAGGCTGGGAGATGTCTTGTCTTGTCTTGAGGCTGCATGTACAGGATGATCAGAATGAAGGTGGATGGAGCAGACAGTGGGCGCTATGGAGCCAGGCTATGGAGCCAGGCTATGGAGCCAGATGTCACCACTTATGGTGCTCAACCCCTAACAGCTTTAGGGCTGGTGTAGGGACAGTTGTTTTTGGTTGTTTTCAGAGTTGCCCCCCCCCCTCTACAGTTCATCTTCTACAGGGTCTGCTGTGAGTGATTGTGAGTTCTTGCATTGTTAAGTACTGGATGTTTTTGTTGAATGTGTGGTTCACGTGTCTCGGTTCCTTATTAAGAAGTAGTCGTTTCCTTAGCGTTTGTCTCCTCTGCAGCATCCCTGCTTCAAACCGAAGGTGTCGGACTAAATATAATACCTTGGTATTGCCACTACAGATCCCCGAAGGTCAAAATATATTCATTCCCGAGGTATAGCCACTGTAGGTCCCCACAAAGAACGGTCAGTTCCTAGACACAATGCTAGTGTTTATCTTAGTCTTCAGTGTGTTTTTGAACTATTTAATCTGGCAGTGAACATCCTTTCTCAGTCAGTTCTTTGCTTTTGGCTTCACTGTGTGAAGAAGATACAGTGACATAGTGTATGTTAAACACATTGATGCACAGTGTGTTATGGGATTGTAGCTTCAGTGAACACACGGTGATGCTTTACAATAGACAAATCTTTTTAATCCAATTATTGTGATGTTCGTGAATTCACACAGCGTGTCTTGTTACGGCAAATTTAACAGACTGTTTTTTGTGTGCAAATGTAGATGTCACAATGACTGCTATGACAAGCACCACGGCTGTTTCCCACGCTTGAATGGCCGTGTCTGAATGAACCTTCTCATTCTACCTGACTTGGTGTATTCAGCTATCCTTGACCTCCCCTTATAGTTCTGCTCACCGAGAAAACACAATGAACAAACGGAAAAAACTAGTTTACATCATTGCGTCTAATTATTTCACGTGAATGTTTTTATTCCGGTGGAAGTTAAATGAGAAGGCTGGGTAGTAGGTGGTGAAGTGGGAGAATGGTGGGTCTTTCAGTGACGTTGACAATGTCTGTAGTTCAAGCCAGGGGCTGGTTGTGTCAAGTCATTGTGTCTTCAGACCCAGTCATGTCATCAGACATAAGGTCGTGTCACGGCAAATTAACTTTCATTCACACACACAGTTTTCTAGTCAAAGTTCAGACGTTTGTCGACACAGGCAATCTATTGCTGTTACCGAATACTATGTACGTTTAGTTTTACCTGAATTATCACCATCATGTTTGCTACAATTACAAAAGTTGTCACTCAATAGGGACTTTGTTGTTTCAGGCGTCACTAAATAGAATAATTTGGTTACATTTAGCAATGACGTTTTGTCAAGACAAGGAAGCATGGCAACAAGTCACCACTCAGTTTGCTGTCTCACATTTACCCAACATATTTACAAACAAAATCTTTCACTAGTAGTTCATGTGGGCCTATATTTAACAAATATTGCCTGATGTAACAAAAAGTAGTTGGAATGTGTTCACCAATTCGTGGATTGGAGTCACTGTTACAGTTCCATTTGCCGTGTGATGGACGCAGTGTCTGATATAATAGGTGTGTTTACTAGGTGTGTTTACTAGGTGTGTTTGTCTGATGTGTTTGCTAGAAGTGTGTGTGTGTAAACTAGCCGTGTTTACCCAAGAGTGTGTGGCATTGATTTGTCTGTCCCTCCCCCTGAAGCTGTGGTGTCTTCCAGCCACATGTCCCCGGCCCAGTGAGTCAAAGTCATTGTTGTCTAATGACCCACAGTTAGAAGGATGGCTAAATAATGACACAGGGGCAGGTTTTGCATCCAAATCTCATTTGCCTGATGACCGTGCATTGGCCACCTGTCTAGAAGACATGCAGTTGTAAAGTCTCCATTATCACGAGCAGCGCTGGAGACGACTGAGAGAGACTTAATGTGACGCTGACACGTAGAAGTGACTTGGAGTGTGTTTACAAAGTTACATGGGTTCGTTCTGTGTTAATGTAAATAGACTTCCTGGAAAGTATTTAGTAGATGAGGTTGGGCGGGAAAGAGAGAGAGAGAGGCAGGGAGAGAGAGAGAGAGGGGGGGAGGGAGGTAGGAAGAGAGAGAGGAGGAGAGAGAGAGGGGGGAGGGGCAGGGATAGGGAAGGAGGGAGGAGGGAGGGAGAGAGAGAGGGAGAGAGAAAGAGTTCCAGGACATAGCTGGTGAGGAAGCGGTTAAAGTGGGATGGTGGAGATAGGGAGGTGGAGAGATGTGGAGGTCAATAGGTGTGGAAATAGAGAGGTGGAGAGATGTGGAGGTGGAGAGGTGGGGAGGTGGAGAGGTGTGGAAGCAGAGAGGTGGAGATGTGTGGAGGTGGGGGAGGTGGAGAGGTGTGGAGATATTGAGGTGGAGAGGTGTGGAGGTTGAGAGGTGTGGAGGTGTGGAGGTGTGGAGGTGTAGAGGTGTGGAGGTAGAAATAAATGAATGGAAGTAGAGAGGCAGAGAGGTGGAGCAGTGGGGAGGCAGAGTTGTCAGTAAGGGACACTGAGAGAAAACAAAGCAGGAAGGATCATTATCAAGGTCAGCCTCAGCCCTCGGTGTCAGGAGGGAGTTGGGAGCTACAACAACAGACTTGTGCTGACCCGTGTGTCCAGTGTCTACTGTCTGGGCGGTGTCACTGCTGGTGGTGACAGTGTCACTGCTGGTGGTGACAGTGTCACTGCTGGTGGTGACAGTGTCACTGCTGGTGGTGACAGTGTCACTGCTGGTGGTGACTGTCACTGCTGGTGGTGACAGTGTCACTGCTGGTGGTGACAGTGTCTACTGTCTGGGCGGTGTCACTGCTGGTGGTGACAGTGTCTACTGTCTGGGCGGTGTCACTGCTGGTGGTGACAGTGTCACTGCTGGTGGTGACAGTGTCTACTGTCTGGGCGGTGTCACTGCTGGTGGTGACAGTGTCACTGCTGGTGGTGACAGTGTCTACTGTCTGGGCGGTGTCACTGCTGGTGGTGACAGTGTCACTGCTGGTGGTGACAATGGGCCATGTCTGTCCACTACAGACTAGACTGCTGCAGTGTAAACTTTATGTCACTTGGTGACACATGCACAGAGTGGTGACATCTCAAGAGGGTCACGTCAGTTGTCTCTGTCACACCAGCTGTGAGCTCTGAGTCAGATCCTGTAAGATTCAGTAAGATTGCTACCACAAGTAACAGGATCCACATGGACATTAGCTTATCCACAATCCAGCCATTTTCATCTCTTTTAACATATACCAGATAACAAACTGGTGTTCTCTTCATCCACTCGACTTTAGTGTTGTCAGACCCCACTCCATCAAACGTCTTCATAACTAACTGCTGTTACCAATATTATATTTCATTGTATTTTATATTCTATTCAAATATTTTTTATGTAATCATAATATTTTTTCACATTTCATCCACAACGCCCATCCAAACATCAATGTAATTGCCCGTACAGGGGTCAATAAAGGTGTTGGGAGCGGTGGTCGCGCGGTAGAGCGCCGGACTGTCAAACGAGAGGACAGTGGTTCAATCCCACCTGCCGCAGTTTCGAAACTTAGGCAATTTCGTTTACCTCACATTTGCCAGTGACTTCCGGAAGAGACACTAAAAGCCGGTGATCCCTTCTGTCTGGTGTCTATGCCAGGGGAAGTAAAATATCCTACACAGGGGGTAAATGTGTAACCTGTAGTGAACTCACCAATTCTAGAGGACAACGTGACATTTATGATGCAAAGATTTCAGGGTTAATGTAACAACAATCTACAGATTTTCCTTGACTGGCTTTGGAGAGCCACAAAATATTTCCGGCATTGAAACATTTATGAAAACGCCACTAAAAATGCAATGTCTGTGTTTCAGTTGTCTGGGCTCCTCATCCTGGCCATGGGGCTGTGGACGGTCTTCGACAAGCACCACTACGTGAGCCTACTGAGCAGTAATACATACGTGGCGACCACCTACCTCCTCATTGCCACCGGCGGATTCATCCTCATTGTGGGCGTCTTTGGCTGCTGCGGAGCCTGGAAGGAGAACCGTATCTGTCTTATGGCGGTAGGTGAAAACCGAAATCAATGCGGGTTGTTAGCTCACTATGTGGCGCCACTAGTGTTGCCTACTCACATGGTCAACTGTAGGAGCAATTAATAAAGTCAAACTCTACAATATGCAATATTAACAAATACTAAATGTAATTATGATATGAATTAATACAAAATTAACAAATATGTGGCGACAGTAACAACAGGTGTTTATGTAGATCTGAATTTGGTTTATGCATTGACAGACTTAATGTATACATGTATTTGAGTTGTTAAACCGTCCTGTTGTTGTTTCAGTTTGCCAGTTTCCTGTTTGTTATTTTCCTGCTGGAAGCCATCTCGGGAGTGCTGGCCTACATGTATGAAGCAACGGTAAGTACCAGTACAAGACACTGAACGGTTGACCAACATACGTTAAGTTCCCACATTAATAAGTACAGTTGTATAGGTTGACAATGAATTGATGTATGTACATGATGAATTTATGTGTGTTGCCAGGTTCACAATGAATTTATGTGTGTTGCTAGGTTCACAATGAATTGATGTCTGTTGCCAGGTTCACAATGAATTTAGGTGTGTTGCCACGTTCACAATGAATTTATGTGTGTTGCGAGGTTCACAATGAATTTATGTGTGTTGCCAGGTTCACAATGAATTTAGGTGTGTTGCCACGTTCACAATGAATTTATGTGTGTTGCCAGGTTCACAATGAATTTATGTGTGTTGCTAGGTTCACAATGAATTGATGTCTGTTGCCAGGTTCACAATGAATTTAGGTGTGTTGCCACGTTCACAATGAATTTATGTGTGTTGCAAGGTTCACAATGAATTTAGGTGTGTTGCCAGGTTCACAATGAATTTATGTGTGTTGCCAGGTTCACAATGAATTTATGTGTGTTGCCAGGTTCACTATGAATTGATGTGTGTTGCCAGGTTCAAAATGAATTGATGTGTGATGCCAGGTTCACAATGAATTTATGTGTGTTGCCAGGTTCACAATGAATTTAAGTGTGTTGCCACGTTTACAAACAAATATATTGATGTCTGTTGCCAGGTTCATGATGAGTTGATGCGAAGTCTCAACAGTACTCTACTCAACACATACGAAGTTGACAAGACAAAAACACAAGCCATTGACAACATGCAGGCAGCGGTGAGACGATTTGACAACAGCTGACAGTGAACTGCTTTAATGTGTCACCATCTTTAGGATGGATTAAGTCCATGATCACAATTTGCGGTAACGATATGTGTTGTCATGACAATGCTGTCAGGATTCAAAGAGTGCCTAGAACATGAGTATAAACTCACAGCTGGCCGTGACGCAGCACTCCAAGGACAGGTCTTGTTACTGCAAAAGTATTTACTGGAAACGGTTTTAACGTTACAGTTTTTCACCATTTCCCTCATAGACAGTTTGACACCAGGTGACAAACGTTTGTGGATTAAACTATGACCCCCCTAGATGTGTAATGTAATACATATTGTTATACAAAATATCCCCGCCTAGTCTTACCTAACATTTTATAAATACAGCTACCAGGATTGTCCACTTTCAAGATGGACGTTTTTGCTAGCTGTAATATAGCTGTTTGTCATACAGATGTGTTGAGTGACTGTGTTGTTGTTGAGTGACTGTTGTTGTTGAGTGACTGTGTTGTTGTTGAGTGACTGTGTTGTTGTTGAGTGACTGTTGTTGTTGAGTGACTGTGTTGTTGTTGAGTGATTGTGTTGTTGTTGAGTGACTGTGTTTTTGTGGAGTGACTGTGTTGTTGTGGAGTGACTGTGTTGTTATTGAGTGACTACTGTTGTTGAGTGACTGTTGTTGTTGAGTGACTGTGTTGTTGTTGAGTGATTGTGTTGTTGTTGAGTGACTGTGTTTTTGTGGAGTGACTGTGTTGTTGTGGAGTGACTGTGTTGTTATTGAGTGACTACTGTTGTTGAGTGACTGTTGTTGTTGAGTGACTGTGTTGTTGTTGAGTGACTGTTGTTGTTGAGTGACTGTTGTTGTTGAGTGACTGTTGTTGTTGAGTGACTGCGTTGTTGTTGAGTGATTGTGTTGTTGTTGAGTGACTGTGTTGTTGTTGAGTGACTGTTGTTGTGGAGTGATTGTGTTGTTGTTAAGCGACTGTGTTGTTGTTGAGTGACTGTGCTGTTGTTGAGCGACTGTGTTGTTGTTGAGCGACTGTGCTGTTGTTGAGTGAATGTGTTGTTGTTGAGTGACTGTTGTTGTTGAGTGACTGTGTTGTTGTTGAGTGACTGTGTTGTTGTTGAGTGACTGTTGTTGTTGAGTGACTGTGTTGTTGTTGAGTGATTGTGTTGTTGTTGAGTGACTGTTTTTGTGGAGTGACTGTGTTGTTGTTGAGTGACTGTGTTGTTGTTGAGTGACTGTTGTTGTTGAGTGACTGTGTTGTTGTTGAGTGACTGTTGTTGTTGAGTGACTGTGTTGTTGTTGAGTGATTGTGTTGTTGTTGAGTGACTGTGTTTTTGTGGAGTGACTGTGTTGTTGTGGAGTGACTGTGTTGTTATTGAGTGACTACTGTTGTTGAGTGACTGTTGTTGTTGAGTGACTGTGTTGTTGAGTGACTGTTGTTGTTGAGTGACTGTGTTGTTGTTGAGTGACTGTTGTTGCTGAGTGACTGTGTTGTTGTTGAGTGATTGTGTTGTTGTTGAGTGACTGTGTTGTTGTTGAGTGACTGTTGTTGTGGAGTGATTGTGTTGTTGTTAAGCGACTGTGTTGTTGTTGAGTCACTGTGCTGTTGTTGAGCGACTGTGTTGTTGTTGAGCGACTGCTGTTGTTGAGTGACTGTGTTGTTGTTGAGTGACTGTTGTTGTTGAGTGACTGTTGTTGTTGAGTGACTGTTGTTGTTGAGTGACTATGTTGTTGTTGAGTGACTATGTTGTTGTTGAGTCACTGTTGTTGTTGTTGAATCACTGTTGTTGTTGGGTGACTGTGTTGTTGTTGAGCGACTGTGTTGTTGTTGAGCTGACTGTGTTGTTGTTGAGTCACTGGTGTTGTTGTTGAGTGACTGTGTTGTTGTTGAGTGACTGTTGTTGTTGAGTGACTGTTGTTGTTGAGTGACTGTTGATGTAGAGTGACTATGTTATTGTTGAGTGACTGTGTTGTTGTTGAATGACTGTGTTGTTGTTGAGTGACTGTGTTGTTGTTGAGTGACTGTGTTGTTGTTGAGTGACTGTGTTGTTGTTGAGTGACTGTGTTGTTGTTGAGTGACTGTGTTGTTGTTGAGTGCTTGTGTTGTTGTTGAGTGCTTGTGTTGTTGTTGAGTGACTGTGTTGTTGTTGAGTGACTGTGTTGTTGTTGAGTGACTGTGTTGTTGTTGAGTGACTGTTGTTGTTGAGTGACTGTGTTGTTGTTGAGTGACTGTGTTGTTGTTGAGTGACTGTGTTGTTGTTGAGTGACTGTTGATGTAGAGTGACTGTTGTTGTTGAGTGACTGTTGATGTAGAGTGACTATGTTATTGTTGAGTGACTATGTTGTTGTTGAATGACTGTGTTGTTGTTGAGTCACTGTTGTTGTTGAGTCACTGTTGTTGTTGAGTGACTGCGTTGTTGTTTCAGTTCCAGTGTTGTGGGGCTGCGTCCTTCAAGGACTGGCGACATCGTCCCCCCAGCACGTGGCAGGCGGCCCACAACTACTCCACCCCAGACAGCTGCTGTAAGTCCAGGTCTCCCGGCTGTGCCTTCCACGTCCACCCGTCAAATATCTACTACGATGTGAGTACATGTATCTGTCGTGACTTACTCTTGTATATTTGTAACGTCTCTTGTGTTTAAAACAGTTCAATTAAGAAAGAGTTAAATTCAGTACAATATGATAAATTAAAAGAAATTTGGATTACATAAATATTGATGCTAACAAGGTAGTACAATGTCAATTTAAAATACATGTTTTATTTTAAATAAAATGGGGATTAAAATCTGTCTAAATTAAGGTAAGTTTGATGAACATAAATCATGGAGATAAACAAATTGGTTAAATAAGTAAAACATCAAAATAATTAAAATGTAACTTCTTTAAATTAAACAATATTTTAACTTCTTTAAATTAAATTTTTATTTCTTAAGGTAGAACAAGGAAAATACATAATTTATTTACAAGCCTCATCAAAGCAAAACAAAAGGCCTTTTTGTGGCACTCCGTCCAGCTTCTAACTGTCAAAATACTCGAAATGTGTTCTCCCATATTTCCCTGAAGAAATAGTTGGTTATATGTTCCCAAAGACAATAAACTACCTTAAGTTTTGTTAGGCAATAGTTAACAGTTAATGGTGTAATCCCCAGTTCCTTTGTGATGGAAATTGTTTGCTCTGGCCAAATTCTTTGTTGATTGAGTTTTATGCATTGTTTATATACATTGTTTAGGGTCTGGTACCAAGCTTTGTTTTAGGGACTTGAAATTGCCATGCATGTTTGTATGTGGTGCTTGGGCCTTACATGGAAAACGTCTTTAGCTACTGGCTTTAATGGAACATTGACAGACACGTGTAAACTCTGAAAGATATTTCAAGTGGTTGTAAACTGGCTGTTTAAGTTGCGTAACAGAATGGAAACTTGTGAGTCTTCACTGTCAGGGTTCATTTGTGTCAGTTTTCTAATGGATATTGTACATTCATCTCCATTGTTTAACAGCATTAAACAGTAATTGCATTTAACTAAAGTATATTATTTTATGACTAAAAGAATAATCTGAACAATTCATCAGGATCTTTCTGTCAATTTCACAAACATCTTTTGCTGTTTTACAAGTTTTCATTTGTAAAACTAACCTTAACCATGGCAAGCATGCTTTTTGTGTAGGTATACTGTATACATAAAAGCTTGACTGAACTCCCATTATTAAAAATACTACATTTTTGTAAAAATTTCAAGTATCTCTGTTGTTGACGTGTGACTCATTTGCGATATACACATAAATAGGCTTGCCCAACAGTTCTCTGGTTTGTTAATTAAATTTGGGTTGTCGAGAATTTAGAAAGTGTTTATTATCATAATTATCAGTATAAATTTGAGAAACATCACAAATGAGCCATTCTGCAAATAGTCGCCCATAAAGCCTGTTTGATATTTGGCACTTTTTTTGTAAAGTTTTAATTCTAGTGTTATGTGCTGCCCTCGTGTGGGAAATATAGTGTTGATATAAATGCTGCCATCTGGTAGACTTCGTTGTCATAACAAAATGTTGGTAAATAATAATTTATATAATAGCACGTTGCTTTATTGTCCGACAGTCATGTATTGTTATCATCTTGTCACCAGTGATCTAGCAGTAGCCACCAGCGATACAATTATTGTATATTTTACTCAAGGCAGGTAAATGAAATCAACAAAATTATATAATCTTGTAGGTTTTACATCTTGTGTTGTGTGCATCTTTTAAGATGGTATACTGGTAAGTTTTCCGTATATGAAGTTTAATGTAAATTAAACTTAAGATTAGTTCTAATATACACAGCTTCCAGCCCACAGGACTGCTTAAAGTGCTTGACACTGTAAGCTTTGTTCCTGCTCAATCAAACTTGATGTTGTCTCCTCTGGGAGTTGTGTGTACGTTTGATGTGTTTGTCTACCACCAGGGCTGCATCACAAAGTTGGAACAATACCTCAAGGAACACCTCATTATCATTGGCTCGGTCGGATTAGGCATCTGTTGTTTACAGGTAAGCCGCCAGATCGCTGTTTTCCTCTATAAGTGTCATAGATTAAAACAATTGTTTGCAATGATAATTAATTATAGTTAACTGTAATAATGTTTTGTTATGAAACAGTGTTCTCCTTGTTGTCTGTTGTACACGGGTGAAGGTCAGTTCAAGTACTCCTGAATCGTTCTGTTACTTCGTTCTTTCAGCAGTGTTCTTTCTGTCCGTAGCCACCTGTCTCCATCCCGCATCCTTCCCTGGTCTTTCCCTGTCCCTCCTCACACAGTCCTTCCACCTCAGCTGCAGCCTTCCCCTTCCCCTTCCTCTGTGTCCCTCGTGTTCCTGCTAACTTGGCCAACTTTCCTTTCCATGTGACATGTCCATCACAGCCGACTCAGCACCAACAGTCCTCTTAAGCTGCTTCTGTTGTTTACCCTGTAGAAAACATCAAACAGTGCTGTGATGTGTTGTGTTGGCGTGGTATCTGGTGTACATGTTTCACACGTACTTATTCTTGTGGCGTCACATACATTCCGCTGTGTGTGTACTTGGTAGTAGAGTAGCGCAGTTGGACATGGCCTGTGATCTGGTGCGATTGCTTGTGCTACTCCGCCACTGTCTCGTACAACTACAACTGTATGCAAGTGGCAAACATGCCACTGATACACTGCGTACACAGTACTACACATGTACTACACACGTACTACATAAGTGCTACACACGTACTACACACGTACTACACGTACTACATGCATACTACACGCGTACTACACATACTACATGCATACTACACAAGTACTACACGCGTACTACACGCATACTACACACGTACTACACGCGTACTACACACATACTACACACGTACTACACACATACTACACACATACTACACACGTACTACACACATACTACACGTACTACATGCGTACTACACACGTACTACACGCATACTACACACGTACTACACGCGTACTACACACGTACTACACACGTACTACACACGTATTACACGCGTATTACACGCATACTACACGCGTACTACACACGTACTACACACGTACTACACACGTACTACATACGTACTACACGCGTACTACATATGTACTACACACATACTTCACGCGTACTACACGCGTACTACACACGTACTACACGCGTACTACACACGTACTACACGCGTACTACACGCGTACTACACGCGTACTACACACGTACTACACGCGTACTACACGCATACTACACGCGTACTACACGCGTACTACACGCGTACTACACGCGTACTACACGCGTACTACACGCGTACTACACGCGTACTACACGCGTACTACACGCGTACTACACACGTACTAGTCCCGTGTTGATGTCCACAGATCTTCGGCATCCTGTTTGCGTGCTGCCTCGCCAAGAGCATCAAAGAGTGGGAGGACCGACAGACCACCTACGCCTGGTAACCATAGCAACCGTGCCACGGCAGTGCATCGAGTCGCTCTTAGCAACTAGAATGGCCGTTCGCACCGCACCGCACCGTACCGCACTACACTGCCTTCTCTAACTGCTGCTGTGTCTTATGCTGTATCATAACAAACCTGCACCACGCTCAAGACACAGGTGTAGACAGCGTTCATGTTGCATTCTGCAAGGTCATTGCCAGGACAGTGGAAGTGATTTAAAATGAAAGCTTTGTTGTTATTAGACGTTTAACCAAGTCCCTGTCACTGTAACGACATCGGTGAGTCCCAAATGTAATGTCACAATCGGAGTTATGCGTGTAACCATGTTTGCAAATTTGTGTTACTAGGGCAGCACATGTGTAGGGCAGCACATGTCTAGGGCAGCACATGTCTAGGGCAGCACATGTCTGCCTGATCAAACTTTCTGTCATATTATTCTTGGGGAAACGACAACTTTGGCCATTTTTTCTCGTCACAAAGGCAACAGCTGAACATTATTCCATTAGGAAATACTGTCCAGCAAAATGTGTGTCCATCAAATTGTTGGACCTGATGATTACCAGTGAATAACCAGTTGAACAGTGAATAAGCAGTTGCACAGTGAATAACCAGTTGCACAGTGAATAACCAGTTGCACAGTGAATAACCAGTTGAACAGTGAATAACCAGTTGAACACGGAATAACCAGTTGAACATGGAATAACCAAATAACTGGGACACTAGTGGGACTTACAGGACACTTGCATGGTTTGTGGCACGCCAAATAACTGAATACACATGGTTTGTGGAACAAATAATTGAGACAGAAAAATAGTATGTGGAACTCCAAATAACTGGGACACTAGTGTGGTTTGTGGAACAACAGATAACTTGGACACTAGTGTGGTTTGTGGAACAACAGATAACTTGGACACTAGTGTGGTTTGTGGAACACCAAATAACCTGGACACTAATGTGGTTTATGGAACACCAAATAACTTGGACACCAGTATGGTTTGTGGAACAACAAATAACAGGGACACTAGTGTGGTTTGTGGAACAACAAATAACTGGGACACTAGCGTGGTTTGTGGAACAACAGATAACTGGGACACTAGCGTGGTTTGTGGAACAGATGACTTGGACACTAGTGTGGTTTGTGGAACAACAGATAACTTGGACACTAGTGTGGTTTGTGGAACAACAGATAACTTGGACACTAGTGTGGTTTGTGGAACAACAGATAACTTGGACACTAGTGTGGTTTGTGGAACAACATATAACTGAGACACTAATGTGGTTTGTGGAACAACAGATAACTGGGCACTAGTGAGGTTTTTGGAACACCAAATAACTGGACACTAGTGTGGTTTTTGGAACCCCAAATAACTGGGACACTAGCATGGTTTTTGGAACCCCAAATAACTGGGACACTAGCGTGGTTTTTGGAACAACAAATAACTGGGACACTAGCGTGGCTTATGGTGCACCAAAAAAACTGTGGGACTAATGCGATGGCTGAAGTGATGTGATGGTCAAAGAAGATGGGAATTCTTTTTAATTTGCCTCATAAATATTAAATGGAGACCTACGTGGGATCTAGGGGTAACTGCTCTGTCAGAGTTCCTAGGTATGCCATTGATTGAACAGCAGAAATGTAGGGTATTGAATTGTATGAAGTGACAAATAAAGTTAACTATTTAACAAAATGCATACTAGATAGGCATCTATGCTTTGGTGGTCGGGTAGGAAATGTCGGCATACACAAGAGAAATGATTGTTGTAACTGTGACAAGCTGAGTTAACCGACAGTATAAGAATATGAACGCTCTTTTATAAATGTGTATTTTCAAATGGAGCAGTGAAATTAAACTGAACTACATTGTGCTTTATAAACTGTACTAGTGAACTCAGATTGAAGTACTTTGTACTATATTTCTGGGACAGTGAATTGAGACTGATGTGCACTGTACTGGTTAACTGTACTTGTGGCACAGTTAGCTCAGACTAAACTGAATTTGAAGACTGTACTTGTGTAAAAGTGAATTCAGACTGAACTACATTGTGCTTTATAAACTGTACTTGTGGAACAGTGAACTGGGACTGAACTACATTGTGTCGTAGACTGCAAGACTGAACTTAGACTGAACTATATTGTGCTTGTACAGAATTGAAGCCATCCAGAACTGTGGCCTTGTAACATCTCGAGAGAGGCCAGCTACAACTTGACCAGTCTAAGTGGACGGCAGTCATAACCAGATACTGCCAGTACGTGAATGCATATGCACACGCAGCATCTGCAAGATTAAAATGGTATAAATATGATTCAGTGTAATCGTATGTAATTTATTCCCATTGAACAAACATGTAAAATGTGCTCGGTGTGTAACAATTTGTGTTTGTGATGTGTTTTGTATATGATCGTGATCGCGCCTCTTTTAGGCAAGTCCGTTGTAAAGTGTGTTTTATATATTTTGATTGTTTACTGTTGTGCATAATATTGAAATGTACTAAGTGTTTAATGTTAATAAATAATATATCTTTTATACGTTCAGATAGGGGGAACTATGTGTATTTTAATTGCCCTTAAGAAAAGCAATATTTAAACATATTAAATATGTGTACCCGTAGATTGTTTTTGCCTTGACACTAGACACTTGACGTAAAACGACCAGATGTGAGTTTTTCTACTAGTGGCCTCTTGCTAGAGAACACGTTGGGATTTGTTCAAACTGTTCATGTCAACAAATCCAGTGTTTACTGTGAAATCGTGTAACAGTGCTCACTAGAAGAGGTATTTTTAAGGGCGTCTTACACGGATGTCCCTCAAGAGGTCACCCGTAAAGTATGTCATGTGACTTGCGGACATTATTTTACGCCTCTCCCTTGTGAAGCCAAGTAGACCTTGCTAATGTGTTCATTTCTCTTTTCGTCTATTATAATTAAACGTGTTGCCTGCTTATATTAATTACCTACTTTTGCATTAAGTAGTTTTACTGTAAAAATTAAAAACAATAATACATGTCCATAGCTGGTTTCTCTATTCATCCCATCGAAATCTACCCAAAGCTGGCGGGAGAATTGTTACTGCCACTGATATAGACATAATGATGAACCAGCATAAGAAATGTTACACAAAGTATACCTGTAGAGCTCATACCCCTGTGTAATGCTTCATTGTATTTCCCCATAGACCCCCCATGTCCTTAAACGTGATATACCTTATGGGTAACCCTTTCCTTAGTTCTTATAGCAACCGTACACTGTAAGTAGCATACTGTCCACAAGTCTTATGATTGTCAATTGTGATGTTTAATGACAGGGTGATAGACTCGGAATTGTAGAGGTCATTCACTACCTTTGCTGGGGTGTTACTATTACCTTTACCAAGATGATCTGGCAAAGTTTATATTATTCACGTGCATGTAGCTATTTTTACAGGTGTCATGTGATAAGCCTTTGAATGACATCAGTGACACAGCAGTCTTATAGCAGAAAGTATCCCATAAGAGAAAAATAAATTGGCACAACTGTGTGTTGGGTATTTCATGTGATCTGTATCTATTGTGTGATTGTGAACACATCTGCAGATCACTCATCAGTCCATCTATGGATTTTGCATTGATCTGTTAAAAAATTCTGAGATATTGAAACATGATTTTTACCATGTAGCAGTGGTACTTTGTTAGCATTACCTTATAGTTGTCTTTCATAAGCATAACACATTTCATCGGGTACACTGAAGTTGGCCTGTTATGCCTATAAAAGACTATATGAAGGTACAACAGTGTTTGGGTATGTCTAAAATGTAACATGACAACAAACTCCTGAAGAATGTTGAGCAATTTGTTTTGATTTGTTTGTAGTTTATCAGAATTAGTTACAAATGCTCCCTATTAGAACACTTGCCACTGAGCACTGTGTAGTCGATAAAAACCAATGTTGAATGGTAAATTAAGGGCATGAGTGTAGATTGTGCAGCCTATCACGTTATATGTGTAGATGGGTGCATCTTTAAGTGATCCTCAGATATATGAAACAGCCGCAGCATCATACAACCACTGACAGCTGGGAATGTAACTAAATGAATTAAACTCAACTTCAGATGTATAACAGTTGTAGTTGCAATTATTTATCTTTGTCATTGGTGTAAAATGACACATATTTCTGCCATTTTTGTGAACTCGTCAGTTGTGACATGTCGCAAAGATTCAGACGTCACGGTACATTTTGGTGCTGTAGGGTAATACCCCAAAGTTACAAGTCAAATCAGAGGATCACATTTTAGTTTTTATAAAGATACCAGTCTCACCCATTAAGCTAATTTGTTGGTACTAAAAGAACTGTTACCCCATGCTAGAGTATGGACCCACACTTACAAACTGATATAAATACACTGGAGAAAATACAAAAAAGAACCCACTTTGTAAACAGCAACTACGATTACAACAGCGCAACAAATACGATAACACATATATTTGACTCAAGGAGAGAGGGAACCTGTATTTAGAACCTGCACACGCACACATACACATACAGACACGTGCACACAGACACGCACAGTGTCATTTAATAATCCTAGACAATGAGATTTAGAGATCAGACACGTATTTAAGAAATTTATGTAAGAAGTTTGAGTTTCTCGTGTAGGTTGGGCTCTTCGTAACACAAAGGCAGTTTTGCTGTCATGATATCTGGAATTAGAGTGCGTGTGTGCATGCTCTTGTCCATCTGTGTGCATGCACACATGTCTGTGTACAATTGGCCAAGTGTGGTGTATGTGGATGTGCACTTGCCTATGTGTGTCCTCCATGTTTGTGTGTGTCGTGCGTGCGTGCGTGCGTGCGTGCGTTTGTGTGTGTGTGTATTTTTCCATGTGCATACGCTCACTTGTCCAGTCCATGTGTGTACCTGCGAGCAACAAGTTGTCACTAAAAGTCAACAAATGCATTATGATAGAGATACTATTGGCTCTTCAGACGGGACTACACAGCCCAATCCTCCAGTCACAGCGTTACAAGAGGTAGTCACACAGGGGTTGGTTGTCAGGGGTGAAACGAGTCTGGGACCACCAGAATGACAGTTTTGCCAAGTTTATTCACGCAGAAAGCACTCTTAGTTAAGTAAACAAAACTGTGCCAACCACAAACAGAGTGTCATCTGTCCACCATATCCTGTGGAAGACAACAGTAAACAGTGTAGCTACAGCCACCTGTGCCATCCCAGTCACAGACCATGTTGTCACACGCAGTAACACATTGTTACACTGCGGGACACCAAAGACAATGTGAACAAACCTATATGTTAAAATATACAATCCTCACAATACAATGTTCTGTGGCCAGCACAGCTTCTACTATCATGTGGAAACACACTGGTGTCACAAGCACTGTCATGTGACCGTCACGTGACTGTCATCACAGGTGACTCAACACCATAAAACGCTAGAAAATTATAACAAAATGATATTCCAGGACTGGGTCTATTGTAATACAATCAGAACTGATCAGTTCAGCAAAAAGATGGTTTAAATACTGTGGGATGAAAAACTAATGGAACTGAAATTGAAAGGTTTTAAGATTAAGTTTTTGTTCACAGTGATTTACCGGGGTAGTTGTAGCGGTCATTAGATCAGTTTACATACATCAACAACTGAATTAGTCAGCACCTTATTGGCAGTGGTAGAGTATACATGACTACAATGCTCAGTTATAATCGGTTTATACAGCTCAATTACATGGTACACGACCCAACGGTTCCAGGCCACTGAAGAAACATTCATTTGCTAGAACTAGAATAGAACATTTGAATTTTCAAAAGGTATTTAATGGAAACGATTACCCAATTCACCATATCACATTATACTCTTCGTTGAAAGACACTGTACACTGGTAGAGATGTAGAAACAACCACGACATACAAAGCACCACTGAGAAAAATATAAATCACAAATCTGGTGCACACACTAAAATTTGTTTTACTATAATATATTGCATAGAAATATAAATAATCTCTGTAACCATAAATGCAATTCTAAGCCAATCCTATGCACTCTGGTAGCATTATTTTATTTTAAAAAGTACATTTGCCTTAGCTTTTTCTAAAATGGTAAGATAAGCATACATTTACCTACATTGAATGAAGCCTGCTGCCCTGCACAGAAGCAATAAACACGTCAACTTTTATTTTCAAAATACTGTATTTCTGCCACTGCCATTAATTTGGTATATTTTCTAGTTTATACAACAACTTGACATAGTTCATTTATCTGATTTAGGCTCAGTCTGATGTTGATGTCTACCTGGTAGGTTGCAGGCAGTGGCAATACTAGTATAACCATTCCCAACGGTGCACTCGCTGGCACTGACGATACATTATATGAATTATGAAGAGACAACATTTTCTTAACAGTTTAATTGCCATTTCTAAAATATTCCTACACAGATATTGCACACATCATCTGTGTCAGACGTAATAAGCAAATAGACTGACAGATTTTCAAAGAAACTCACCAGATTTACTCATTTAGTTTCATGTATGTAGTTTCACCGTTTCACAACTGGAATGTGGTAAATCAATTAACCAGTGTCATTCTAAATATTGAGTTTTACAGCATTCAAAGGAAGAAATCGGGCAACATTCTACATATAAAACTTTAAATAATTTCAACTCACAGAATGCAAAATATAAGGCAGTCATGTGGCCCAAGGTACAGGAGTCATGTGCCCTATGATTAAGCAGTACTGTGACTCAAACAATAGGAGTCATGTGCACCAAGATGGAATGAAGTGACCTAACATAGAGACATGGTGTCCCACCAGCCTTATGTCCAGAGAGCAGTATTGTGCCCCAAATTATGGGCATTGTGTTCTCCAAGTTACTACAGTGGTGTATCTGAAAATATGGCAGTCATGTGACCCAAGATACTGAGTATTGTGTCCAGAATTATGTGAGTAATGTCTCTCAAGTTACTGCAGTGGTACATCCTAATGATTGGGAGTCACGTCCTCCGAGACACTGCCGTGATGGACTCTAAGATATGGGAGTCATGTGCCCTAAGACACAGGAGTCATGTCCTTGTAGATATGACAGCGATGTATCCCACATGGAATCATGTGACTGAGTGAAAGGAGTCATGTGGCCAGGATACAGGAGTGCTCCATGGTCACACACAGTGGACAGTGAGAGTGAGGTCAGCGAGTGGTTGAGTGGAGTCCATCAGATGAGCTACACACTAGACACTGGCTGTGTGAGACCCTCTCGTGTCCTGTCCTTGTCATGTAGCCTAGGTAGTTGCAAATGTCCTCTGCCCTGAAGTCACAAACACAAGTTAAATGTCAGCAAATTGACTTCTCCTGCACATGACCAGTTGCTCAGCAAAAAATCCGTCATCCATAAAGTGGATGTCAACATGTACAGTTCATTGTATACTTTGTTAAAGTTCTTGCTTCAGAAGATCTCTTTATGATAACATCGTAAGGGAAAGTTGTTGGAATGACAAAGGTATGCAGTGATGTTTGCTCGAGATGTCATGTCACAGTGGTAATGTAGTTCACACATTTAACCATTATCAACACTGTTGGCAAAGTCTGACGGAGGTCTCATTCATCATTATGATGCAAGCGAGGTACTGGATATATAAATTATCACAAAAACATTTTGTAGCTGGGTAAAGAATGTGTATTTGATATACATTTCACACACTGAAGTAATTTTAGATGAATTTACATGTCACTGATTGAAAAACAACCACATAGAATCGATGTGCTTGCTGAACATTCTTCAGGATTTTTTTATAGAAACAATTTTGTTTTACATGTCCAATTTTACACATGTCAAAACAAAATTGTTTCTATACATTAAGATATAGTGCGTGGACAAAAAACAATGTGCAACACACTGGAACTGAGAACACCTGTTGAGTTGGCAGACATATACATATAGCTACAGAAACTGACAGTGCATTGGCCAACAGACTTCTGTCGGAATTCAGTGCACAGACCAAAATATTTTCAATATAAACATACAGTGCGTAGGCCAAAATGCGTTCGTTCTGAACTGACACCACATGTCCCAAGACAATGCTGCAGGACGTACATTGACTGCAACAGACAGAACGGAACAGAACAGAACAGAACAGAACAGAACAGAACAGAACAGAACAGAACAGAACAGAACAGAAAAGAACAGAACAGAACAGAACAGAACAGAACAGAACAGAACAGAACAGAACAGAACAGAACAGAACAGAACAGAACAGACAGAACGACAGACAGAACAGGAACGGAACGGAACGGAACGGAACAGAACAGAACGGAACGGAACAGAACATTGTTGTAGGTGACTATAGTATATGGCATGTCGTAGAAACAAAACAAAGTGGCAGATATTGACTAAAACAAACATACAGACGGCAGTGATTAGGTTAGACTGCTAAGGAGGGCTCATGCAGGACATTCTAAGGAGGGCTCATGCAGGACATTCTAAGGAGGGCTCATGCAGGACATTCTAAGGAGGGCTCATGCAGGACATTCTAAGGAGGGCTCATGCAGGACATTCTAAGGAGGGCTCATGCAGGACATTCTAAGGAGGGTCATGGGCACGGGGGTTGGGTTTGGGGGGTTTTTGGGTTTAAAAAAAAAAAAATTGGAAGGCTTTAAACAAAAGTAGCACATTAGTTTGTGAAGAAAGAGTGCACGTGCATGCGTGCTGGCGGCACAGACATAACAACAATGTGTTTGTTACCTTTACTTGAAACAGGAATTTTCAAGTTACTCATTAATTCTCCCGTCCGCACGTTATGCAGATAACGAGTTATCTACATAGCAGCATTAAGATGAAAACATATCTTTCTGGTTACATCGTAACACCATGCACTGGGAGGCCGCCTTGCCCAGCCTCTGGCCAACTTGCAATCTGCCTTACAAACTAATCAGTACATAGGTAAAAAGATAAATTGCTATGTAGCGTAGTTTAAAGTCCTCAGGATTGCTCAACTTTGCTCAGAGATCTGTTCATTTAAACACCATTTCTGCTTGTTTGGGAACGATTCAGTTGAGATGAGTTATTGAGCACAGACTGTCCCACATTATCTACAGGCAGTTATTTATTTTCAATTTATATATTTTTCCCCGCTCAGCAAACATTTATGAATATTATATGTATGATTTAACTTACTTTGGAACATAATTATTGACGAGTACGACATATGTACCTACATATTTATTATTACATTACATTACATTACATTACATTACATTACATTACATTACATTACATTACATTACATTATATTATATACATGCACTGATCTCATGTAGTTCGAACACAGGCTAGACAATGTGACAATAGCACGTCATATATGTCAACGTCACCCTCTTGTGAATGTTTTGAAAACACATTAGAAATAACATCTCAACATACTAACCCCTAACCCAACCCAGAATTGGTTGTGCAATTCAACTGTGGTTTAACATTTTAACCCTACTCACAGAGACATGGAAACCATCTGTGGTTCAATGTGTTAACCGAACTCACCGAGATGTGGTGGTGCATCTGTTTCTTGAGCAGCCTGTAGTAGTCACACGTGTGTTTGTCCTTGCAGCTGGCGTAGAGCAGGGGCAGGGGCACGCTGTCCCACTCGTACAGGGACGGCCGCGCCTTCCTGTGTGTCTTTGTCTGCTTCGCCAGCTCTGGCAACGTCATCTTCCTCCTGGACAACAGACAACACACTTGGTTTTTTATTTTTGCAATGATCCTCTGCGGGGTTTCTGGCTGAATAAATCGCAAATCAAAGGGTTTCTGGGACCCTGATTACATGATGAAAGTGACCAAGTACGTACCTTGAGCGTTCGTGTGAGTCTCTATGTCGCTCTGGCTGGTGAGACACTCGTGCTTCAGTCCCGGTCAGAATGTGACTCAACTCATTGTCCCGTCTGTGGGCATCGACCGTTGCCATGGGGACGTGTGTGGTCCAGCCCATGTTCAGGATTCCGTACTTAGTCTCACCACTGTCACTGTCACAAGATGTCCAAAGACCACTGATCACCATGTTACAGATGGCAAGTGGACAAGGGAATTGTTGTAGATGTCATGGTTCCAGCGCCAATACATTAAGACAATCCGCCCAAGATATCACTGCATGCTTAATTACATGTGCTGTGTTATCGTTGCATATCAGGATGGTTTGTTTTGTGTAACAGCAAATATATTCTAACGCTGCTCAAGAGAGTTTGCGATTATACATACAGCCTGTACATACATATATATATATATATATATATATATATATATATATATATTATATATATATATATATATTCACACATATATATATATATATATATACACAACTATATATATATATATATATACACACATATATATATATATATATATATATATATATATATATATATATATATATATCATTAGACCAGTACTTCTGTATTGAGCAGAATGTTGGACAGTTAGAAAGAAGGAGGAACAGATTCTCGAGAAAACAGAGCTGAGGATGTTGAGAAGAATTAAAGGTGTAACACTGAGAGACAAAGTAAAGAGTGTGGACATCAGGAAGGAGCTAGGAGTGAATAGCATACAAGAGAAAGTCAGAGAAATGAGACTACGCTGGTATGGACCCATGCAGAGAATGGAAGAAAACAACGAAGTGAGAGCAGTTGTTGATATGATAGTGCCAGGAAAAAGATCAAGAGGGAGACCAAGAGGGAGATGGATGGATTGCGTCCGAAGGGACACAGGCACTGCAGATCACCCATATATATATATATATATATATATATATATATATATATATATATATATATATCTGAATCTAATTGAATAAGTGAACTTTGGGAACAGTTAACAGACAAATGTAGACCACTAGACTAACTTGAGCAGTCTGTACATGACACTGATGAACCCATGAGTGCAGGAACTTACTGGTCTGTGTCGACTGGCAACTTCCACTTCTTACTGCCGGCCTCACTCACAAACTCCTCACTGTCTGCGCTCTAAACACACACAAACTCAGGGGTCAGACCACAACTATCTCTACTCTAAACATATACACAGGGGTCTGACCACAACTATATCTAATCTAAACATATACATAGGAGTCAGACCACAACTATCTCTACTCTAAACATATACACAGGGGTCATACCACAACTATCTCTACTCTAAACATATACACAGGGGTCATACCACAACTATATCTAATCTAAACATATACTTAGGAGTCAGACCACAACTATCTCTACTCTAAACATATACACAGGGGTCATACCACAACTATCTCTACTCTAAGCACGTACACACACAGGGGTCAGACCACAACCATCTCTACTCTAAGCACGTACACACACAGGGGTCAGACCACAACTGTCTCCACTCGAAACATATACACAGGGGTCAGATCACAACTGTCTCCACTCCTAAATATATACACAGGGGTCAGACCACAATCTTTACATCCAATTGAATACTTCAACAAGTCTTACAAGGTAAAGGTATTGGTGCTCTTTATCGATAATGTCATGACATCAGTAATAAACTAAGATATAATCATGTATAAAACAGACTGAGAACAATGGATGCATAAAATAAAATAAATTTCAGTGTAGTTATAAATTATTGGATTGGATTTATTAATATAAAAAATAAAATTGATGCAGTCATAAACAGATAAAAAAGGTCTAAAATTATATTTTAAAGTCCAAACGTATGAGGCACATGCAAGACACCTTGCTCCTCATTCTCAGATGCTGAGTTGTCAGCAAAAAGTCACACTGACCATACAGCTTCAGAGTGTCACAAGTATAGCAAATTCAATAGAGAATCATAATGATATTTTGACCAACTACTGATGTGCATTGTTTAATCATGTGTGATCACTAAATAATAGATGTCTACAATACTATTTATTTACTTAGTGATGTTAATGATTGACGATATCTATTACCGATGCCTGTTCATTCCACCGCTGAAATTTGATATAAGATGTACAGATAAAACATAGATATAAAATATAAGTACCAGAAAAGTACTTTGTGAAATTGTAACATTTTGATAAAGTACATCTTGAATGACCATATTCTTACAAAGAATCCCTTAAAACAATTTGTCAACTTTAAAAAATGTAATGGAAGATTAAATTTAAAACATTTCAAGAATTAGAACAGATCTTGCCAGGCTACTTGAGAGACAATGCAAGAGTAGAATGTCATGGGTGCAGAGAAACCACGTCACTCCAACCACACACTGGCAAATGTCCATGGAAACAAGAAGGCAATGTCATGTGAACAATTATCTACTACTTGGCATGGATTTCACCAACTGGCTTAAAAAGCCTAATGACAATTTTTTCTTCTGATTTCTCTGGGGACTGGCCACAGCTAGCGCCAGACTCCAGCAAGTGGAGTTGTTGATTAATCACGTGGACTCAGAAGGCATCTCCAATTAATTCTTGGTATCATCAACGGAATTGCATTTGCGATTCGACTAGGAATACAGATCTCCAGTTTAATTAATCATGTTATTAGGACGAGCAATCTCCAGTTGTTTTAAAGGTCTGTGTTATTTAATTGCTGGCAGTCAGCCTCCGCCAAACAATATTTGTATTAAACGGTACGTTTATGAAAGGCATTCTCTGTATTTGTTGGTAAATGTGGGGTAGTATAATCACACAAGTCTGTTTAATGTTTGTTCTACTCCACCTGACTTTTAGGACGATCAGTGAAATTCAAGTCACAAACATATGTCTAAATCTATTTTATAAGCATTTATGATAACAGCTCAACTTTAAATTTAATGTTACAAACAAACACTTTATAAAGCAGCATCCCAATGTTGCTGGGAGCCAACTACAGCTACAGCTACAGCTACAGCTACAGCTACAGCTACAGCTACAGCTACAACTACAGCTACAACAAGTGAACAACAAGGATTCATCCCTAAGTGAACTGAGATTACACTGAGTGAAAGACATTATTCAGCTTCAAAATGACAGAAAAATGGCACAAACATGGATTTTCTCAAGTGAGAGTCCAGTCTCCTAAACACTACGTCATCAAACCTCACAACTACTGTTGCTGAGCCCACACAGGTCACAGAGGGTAGGGCATTTTACTCTGCCTGGCGCAGATGACAGACAGTTGACAACCCGCTGGTCAACCTCTATGGCAAAGTCTCAAACAAGGAACTTAATGGTGATCTTATTTACAAAAAACTGTCAACATCCGGACGTGACACAAGGACAATTTTGATCACTGGTGTGTCATGGAAACACAGTCCTCAGTGACATAATGATAACTTTTTGCATTTTTAAAGACCCTTAAATTTAAGGAGAGTTATTTTTTTAATAATGTATTTACCTCCGGCCTAGCTCATCTTAGTGAAACAGCTGGTCACCAGCGTTTGAGTTCATTTTACAACAAACACATTTAAGACCTTTTAAGCTGTTTCATGGTATTTACTTGCATTTTCTTTATCTATTCCATTTTAGATAAGTTGCGAGGTGCAGAACATTGTTACAGTTGCCTATGTTAAGTTGTTCCCTGACCCCACAAACCTTGGTGGAGACAGTGACAGACTTGAGCAGCCTCATTCCCGGCTCTGCCGGCCCAAGGGGAACAAGGTTCTTCATGTAGTCGATACTGAGGCAGGCCGGCAACACCTCCTTCTGCCCCTTCCCTGCCGACTCACTCGTTGCTCTCTTCTCCAGCTTCTCAATCACCACCTTCATCTGTGAGATGTTGTCGGCTGTGACGGCGGCTAGCTCTCTGTAGTGCTCCAGCACGGCTGTCGATGAAAACCTCCGTGAATCAATAGGTTCTACTGAACAAACATTAGCTGGTTAATTATGCACAATAATGTATGGGAGGGACAGGACGTCTGTAGTGCAGGAATGTGGTAAATAAACAATGAAGTGTTAGAGACGAAAGCGTTCCTTTTGATTTGTGTTCTGAAAAAGGCAGGTGTTCCATTTTAGTGTTTATGCACAAGAATATCGTCCAGAATAATAATAATAATTTTCTACATGTTTGTCACCGACATGTGACAATACATCGCTATCTAATCCATACCAGTCGCACCATTTTAAATATAATATAAAATGAGCATCCAAATGAACTTAGCTTGCATTTGACAAAGTCAATAGTTTCGCTTAACATGGGTGAAATGGGTTGCTGATGCAAACATCTGCCAGTGACCAATGACAGACAAGTCACAGTTCCCAGGGTGAAACAACAGAGGGCAAAAGTAAGGCCCCAGGGTAGGGTGGGGTAGGGTAGGGTAGGGTAGGGTAGGGTAATCTACACAAATACCTCACGTAATAAGAACATGTTGTACCTTGTGACTGTGCATTTGTCAAGAAGCCGTCCAGGAGGGTCTGGTCCAGGTCATTGTCACACCCAGCCACGGGCAATAAACACTTGTGTGACTTCCTACGTGTCATCTCCTCAGCGAGGCTGTCTGTCTTTGACATGGCATCCATTTTCTTGCCCTCCTCAATGGACACGATATGAGGGCGATACAGATGCCCTGATGCCCTCCTCTGGGCCGTCTTAGTAGCCACCACCGAGGGCGGCTCCGGCTGTCGAGTGAATGACATGGACGAGAGCTGACAGACGTCATCTCCTGTCACACAGGACACCAACATGTCACATTTCACAGAATCAACAATAAAACCAGTGAAAGCAGTTGCTACTGTCTACATTTCGGTGGTAGAAAATACAATTAATGTACCTATTCATGAAAGCATGTGTACACACACGCACGCACGCACGCACGCACGCACGCACACGCACACACACACACACACACACACACACAATCACTCTTAAAACATAAAAGTGAGGATGTTTCAGAAGATCTGTTACACATAGCTACATAGATTAGTTGCATCTGAAGGCTGCTTTTCAAAAGACACAATATTTCCATAACATAGACTACCTGGGATTTTGTGGAAGGATGGAACTAATACCGATGTCTCAGACTTTGGCAAAAATGCAGTTATAAACATGAAACTGATGTGAACTCTGTATAAAATGCAGAATCATGGACATGACAGTTTTGATACTGTTTTAAGGTTTTTTGTATAACCTGTTTTGGCTGCCGGATTTTGTGGCAAGCCCTTAGATTTGGGAAAGTAATGGCCCATAAATTTCTGGCTAAATTTTAATACACTAAGATTTTGAAGAAAAAACCAAATACATTGTAGTACATGATCCATTCTTAGCGAGACATCACACAGTATTTGGCAAAGCTGGTGGACAAATACCTGCTGTGTCTTCCTGTCCCTGTCTCTCCGAGGCCATCCTTGTCACCCCACTGGTGTCACCAGGTGGGGTGGACACCTGCCTCTCCATGTTGGGGGTTACTGAGGGGGTGCTGGGGGGCACCTGGGATATAAACATGGGTTAATATCACACATTTTCTGCTAAGTAGATGCGAGACTGGTCGCAGTGACACAGGTGCTAAGTTTCTGCAAAATGTCTGGGTATATGGTCATATATCTATCTAGTATGTAACCTACACTCTTCCTATACCTACGTTACTTTCTCTCCCTCCATCCCTCCCCCTCCTTCACCTATGTTACTTCCCGTCCCTCCCTCCCTCCTCCTCCTATGCCCTCTCCCTCCTTTTTTTTTTTTTTCTTCCCTCCCTCCTCCTCCTCCCTCCCTCCCTCCTCCCCCCTCCCTCCTCCCCTCCCTCCCTGCCTCCCTGCCTCCCTGCCTCCCTGCCTCCCTGCCTCCCTGCCTCCCTGCCTCCCTGCCTCCCTCCCTCCTGACAGATGTGTGAATTGTTATATCAAATGTGACGCTGATGGGGCAAATGTTTTTAAGATATGTCTCATGGTGGGTCATATCTTTAAAAAATACATCTATCAATAGTTTCATAACCACTCAAATCTGTTTTTTTCTGATCATATCGGCGTAATTTTGTTAAAGCATGACCAACCTGATGGAATTGACTAGAGTGTGTCGTGGGTTCACGGTGGGGTAGAGAGTCTGGGGTGGGGAGGTGGATGTTGAGTAGAGACTGAGTGACTTCAGCGTGAGAGGTGTCAGGGCTGTCTGAGTCAGAGACGTCCTCTCTGTCCCACTTGTCATGGTCATCCACTGCTGTCTCGTGGTCACCTGAGGTGGTCACCATAAAGGTCATGTCACCATGTTGATATATATATATATATATATATATATATATATATATATATATATATATATAATATATACATATATACATATATATATATATATATATATATATATATATATATATATATATATATATATAATGTTAGTGTGCAAGGTGCCCCATGCAACAATAGAAGGGTAGGAATGTCCAGCTTCACAGCTCAGTCTACTGGGTGAATACACAGATAACAGCAGGTCTCCTGGGTGAATACACAGATAACAGCAGGTCTACTGGGTGAATAACAGAAAACAGCAGGTCTCCTGGGTGAATACACAGAAAACAGCCGGTCTACTGGGTGAATACACAGAAAACAGCAGGTCTACTGGGTGAATACACAGAAAACAGCAGGTCTACTGGGTGAATACACAGAAAACAGCCGGTCTACTGGGTGAATACACAGAAAACAGCAGGTCTACTGGGTGAATACACAGAAAACAGCCGGTCTACTGGGTGAATACACAGAAAACAGCAGGTCTACTGGGTGAATACACAGAAAACAGCAGGTCTACTGGGTGAATACACAGAAAACAGCAGGTCTACTGGGTGAATACACAGAAAACAGCCGGTCTACTGGGTGAATACACAGAAAACAGCAGGTCTACTGGGTGAATACACAGAAAACAGCAGGTCTACTGGGTGAATACACAGAAAACAGCCGGTCTACTGGGTGAATACACAGAAAACAGCAGGTCTACTGGGTGAATACACAGAAAACAGCCGGTCTACTGGGTGAATACACAGATAACAGCAGGTCTACTGGGTGAATACACAGATAACAGCAGGTCTCCTGGGTGAATACACAGATAACAGCAGGTCTCCTGGGTGAATACACAGAAAACAGCCGGTCTACTGGGTGAATACACAGATAACAGCAGGTCTACTGGGTGAATACACAGAAAACAGCAGGTCTACTGGGTGAATACACAGAAAACAGCAGGTCTACTGGGTGAATACACAGAAAACAGCCGGTCTACTGGGTGAATACACAGATAACAGCAGGTTTACTGGGTGAATACACAGATAACAGCAGATCTCCTGGGTGAATACACAGATAACAGCAGGTCTCCTGGGTGAATACACAGATAACAGCAGGTCTCCTGTGTGAATACACAGATAACAGCAGGTCTACTGGGTGATAACAGCAGCAGGTCTACTGGGTGAATACACAGAAAACAGCAGCAGGACTACTGTGTGAATACACAGATAACATAAGGAGGTCATGTCATGAGAGCAGCTACAAGAAACAGGCAACTATTTTTATTTTAACAATCTGCTTTTTTGGGAGACCCTCAGAAGCTCTTATAAACGAATAGTCAACTACAACTTTCTTGTGTACAATGAAAATGCCCTAAGGCAGTCTTGTGTACAATGAAAATGCCCTAAGGCAGTCTATCAAAACATTCAGTGAAAAGCTACAGAACAGTTTTTGAAGAATATAGGAAAACTGAAGATGTACAGGTTTTTAGACACTGGAGGACCATAGGAGGCTTTAAAAGGATCGAGTCAAGTTTACATTATAACAATTATTAAATAAGAAACATCATTGCAAAATTTGAAAAATAGATCCTCAATTATGTCTGAGATCTGAGCTAACGGTTCATGCAGATCAAGTGATGTCATACGTCTGTTACATCTTCAGCCCAAAAGGACTAAAAACTGATCCTGTACAAAGGCTTCAGTGAACCCTAAACTATGCCTCACTATGTACTTGGGAACTATAAGGAAGAACAGACCCTGACATGTCCCACCTGCCCCACACTTACCCTGGGGACTAATTCTGTTGCTGGATGGCACATGGGATTTGTCCGTAACTGGTGACACGTCACGTTTGTTCTCGTCCGAGTGCACCTCCTCCATGGTGCTGGTCACCTCAGGCTGAGCGGCCAGGTGTGCTGACCACTTCTGCAACTTCTGACCGTCGGTGTGGGAGGGCTGCAGTCGACGAGGCTGTGGGTCTGTCTTCTCTTTTGGTCGCCTCTGCCCCTGCCTCTGGGCATTCAGGCTCTCTGAGGTGTCAAAGGCGACTTCAGGCGTGGTGTGGCGACGACCGTGATACTTTTTGTTCTTCCTGTCAACGTGACATTACTTGGTGACACACGCACACTATCGCAGTTGACATGACACTACGTTGTGACACACATTATCGCAGTTGACCTGT
Organism: Ridgeia piscesae; assembly: GCA_025642075.2. Classification (NCBI taxonomy): domain Eukaryota; kingdom Metazoa; phylum Annelida; class Polychaeta; order Sabellida; family Siboglinidae; genus Ridgeia; species Ridgeia piscesae. The sequence continues at coordinate 179,679 of JAODUO010000558.1, forward strand.
CCAGTTTCTTAGCAAAAAAACTGTCAATGACAAAATGACTACTGAACATGTCCGATTACTCTTTTACATGTATATTTTGCTGAAATACTGGTATCAAATTTTACAAAAACTTTTTGATTTATGAGCAGTAATGTAGCTGAAACATAACCACTGCCAACATCATTTTATAAACAACAAAGCTTGATGGAGGACATGCGTATAACTGTGACATAAGTAAACTATTGTGACTAAATGATACATCTATTTAGAAGTGACGTCTAACAGAACGTTCAGATAAAACATTGCTTTGTTTAGTGTGAATATCATGCCCTGAGCATGATATTCAGTAATAGAGTCACCTCTCATTTAGGGTCACTCTGGGTCAGTTCCAAGTTATTACTGCAGCAATAAAGTGGATAAAATTAATCCGGGAAAGAAGGTGACCACAGTATTGAGGACACCATAGGTCGGTCTGGTCTGTCTGGTGGTCACTATAATAGATGCTCCAGTCTATTTCTACTCTTTATTTACTGTGGCTTCCCATCAACAACAAACTAAATGTTCAACGTTAACTTACTTGTGTGTCTTTTCTACATTTGGAAGTTGGTGTTCTTGTTCAGGTGATTGTGTCCTACAAAGTTAGTGTTTGTTACTGATCTGACAATTGCACAAGTATAATACGGAATATACTGTTTATGACTCTAAGATTCGATTAGACAACAAGAATTTAACTTAAATGTTGACACGTGATGTTTCAACATGTCTGCAACATTTCTTCCAAAGTATGTTTAATTCACACACATGCATTTTATACACTCATGCATTCACACGCAGTAAGTGACTCACCTGGTGAGGTCCCCCTGGTCCTCAGTCAGACACACCCAGTAAGTGACTCACCTGGTGAGGTCCCCCTGGTCCTCAGTCAGACACACGCAGTAAGTGACTCACTTGGTGAGGTCCCCCTGGTCCTCAGTCAGACACACGCAGTAAGTGACTCACCTGGTGAGGTCCCCCTGGTCCTCAGTCAGACACACCCAGTAAGTGACTCACCTGGTGAGGTCCCCCTGGTCCTCAGTCAGACACACGCAGTAAGTGACTCACTTGGTGAGGTCCCTCTGGTCCTCAGACAGACACACGCAGTAAGTGACTCACCTGGTGAGGTCCCCCTGGTCCTCAGACAGACACACGCAGTAAATGACTCACCTGGTGAGGTCCCTCTGGTCCTGAGACAGACACACGCAGTAAGTGACTCACCTGGTGAGGTCCCCCTGGTCCTCAGACAGACACACGCAGTAAGTGACTCACCTGGTGAGGTCCCCCTGGTCCTCAGTCAGACACACGCAGTAAGTGACTCACCTGGTGAGGTCCCCCTGGTCCTCAGTCAGCCCTGTCTCTGGTGTGACAGACGTCCTGTGTGTGTCCTCCAGGGATGTCACCTCCACCTTCGGCTCCGTCTCATCCATGGCCAGCTGAGCCGCTGTAGGCAACACACAGACTCAACACAGGGCGGCTAATGCAGGTAGGGTAGAAGGATTGGGAGAGAGACAGGAGTGTCATGGGGGTGTGTGGGAAGAAAGTAGGAAAGGGAGACATGAAGGTGAGAGGGACGGAGAGAGAGATACATGGGGAGAGAGAAAGAAACAGGGAGAGAGTGAGAGAGAACCAGAGGGAGGGAGATAGAGACAAAGAGAGGCAGAGGGATGGACAAGGGATAGGAAGAGAGGAGAAGACAGAGCAGTAGAAAAGAGCAGAGTGAGAGATAGGGAGGAAGTGAGGGAGGGAAGAATGAAGTAGAGCATACTGTGACAAACATAGAGAAAACAGAGATAGAGATAGATAGAGATAGAGAGAGAGATAGAGAGAGAGAGGGAGAGGGAGAGGGAGAGAGAGGGAGAGGGAGAGGGAGAGGGAGAGGGAGAGGGAGAGGGAGAGGGAGAGGGAGAGGGAGAGAGAGAGGGAGAGGGAGAGGAGAGAGGGAAGAAGAGAGAGAGGAGAGAGAGAGAGAGAGGCTAGTAGACAGAAGGATGAGGGAGGAGGGACAAAGGTTGATAGTAATCATGCATTTTACAAATTCTATAGACTATTAGTTTACTACAGTTGACAATCTGACACAGCCACATCCTGTTTTTTCTTCAAATTACATTTACACAAATCAGTGTAGAAGGTTTCAACAAACCCTGCTCTGAAGTGGACGACTTTGTGCTCGACCGTCTCTTGGCAGACTTCGATGGCTCGGCAACATTCTCAGTAGCTTCCTTCTCACCATCACCAGGGGGTTCTTCGGTGTCTGAGCTCGCTTCTCCCTCAATCACCCCCGTCAAGTATTCACCCTCCTGTTGACTGCTGCATGATGGGGGTTTGTCAGCACCTTTCTCGTGAGCACCTGAGGAGTCACTGTCCTTCATGAAGTGACTCGTGCTGTCCGTGCTGTGCTGTTGTTTAACCTGAACGTCACTAAGGTTACTTGATCGTCTACTCTGGACGCTTGTTTTCTGCACAGGTGCGTCCACCTTACGAGAAACAAAACATGTCACTATGTAAAATGGAGACACACGAGGCAGGTACTACCAGAGAAGTGAATGGATGATTTGTATATGTAATCATCAGATTAGCCAAACCTTTTGATTCTTTGATCAGTTTGTTGGTAAAGTTTGATCATTACTGGTGCGACTCATCAATGGCGAATGACGTCGATAAAATGTAATCAAACTTATTGAATACATTATTCATGGCTCCAAGAATGGTTTATTGTAAGATTTAACTTTCTTTACTCATCGAACATTTTTTGTTCCAAAGTAAGTTAAATCATACAGTAATCAAACTTACTTCACTTAACGAAAAAGTCTTAATCATGACAATCATCAATTACATAAGATTGCTATCTGTTGATTGACTGGAAGCATGAATAAATGACACGACAAAGTAATTAGAACAACACAAGGTGAATATTGTTTGCATGGAGAGTAATTGTGGTTTCTTGGTTAACCATATTGAGCTTGTTTACCTCTCAATAAACTTATGTTTTCTGCAGCTTTGGTCACATGATATGACCGTAAATTAAGTCTGATGAATTAGAAGGGGCTGGAATTATACAGAGAAAACGCAAAAAGTGTTTTGAGTGGTAAATATAGTGAAACAGATGAATATTGTTTTACTTACGGAGTTGGTGTAATTCTTTATACATACACTTAAAAAAATTCTGCTTTTGTTGCCAGGTTTAATTGGAATTCTAACCCGTTTTGCAAACCTCATATGTGTGGAAATAAAACGAGGTGATAATAACAATGTTAAACCAACACTGAAACAAACAAAAGATACTGTGTGAAACCGTAGAGCAGCATTTTCTGGAGGTCAATCAATAATATGTGCATTCATAAAAAGAAAGCGTGTGTGTCCGTTGTGTTTGTAATAAGCAGGAATATAGCTGCCAAGAGAGAGTTTAGGCAAATAAATCTCTCCTCCAGTTGACACAGAACTGTTCGCGATCAATGGCACAGCATTCGGTGATGAGACATCAAAGTTCTACCACAAGTGTGAGTGAGATGGTGTGGTTTGGAGGTTGTCATCAACATGGCACGTGAGTCAGTCTCCCCTCATTCGGACAAGGTGGCCAATCCACCTCCATCTTCATGCCTACATGGCTTCACATAATATCGCAAAGTAAAAGCACCCCACTTCATTCGAAGGGTCATTGGCAAACCCCAAAAGTCTGACAACTGAGATTCTTAGCATGTACAAGTGGGATGAGGTCCTTATGCTAGCTTCACTACATGTAGATAATTATGATTTCATCGACTTCTGCTTGTTGTTTGGGGGAGACAGTCGTCCATAGGTGTACCCGACTGTTTATTGACTCCCCACTCGATATACATTGTTTCAACTGCTCCATGTCCGATGCTCCATCTGCTCCGGGCGACTTCACAACAGAAGCAATGAAGACAACCAGACTTAGTGCAGAGAGGACACAGCTCCACTGTCAGTTCGCCTCATTAACTACAGCACTTCTGAGTTCCCACAATAATGTTGGAATTGTTTGGTTGGTAAACACAAGAAAACCATGAAATATACAAAAACAATAATAATACACCTTATTGAGCTTAGCTCAATAAATCATGGATAACTGAGGGTGGCTAGAAATGTTGTGCTTAGTTAAGATAACTTGTGCTAAATGGATAAATAGAAAAGCTTGTTACTAGAACTAGCATAGCTTGTACATGGGAAAATAAGAGAACCAAGACCAGCCATGAACCTGTCCACCCGGTGTGCTTGCATGCCTGTCTACCCAGGCCACAATGTAAATTTATTTAAACATAATTTCCCCACTTATAGGACATTCACGGAGATGTAGTTGCCTGTCCATCTGTATGTTTCCAGAATTTTGCGATTACCACTTTAGTAAGGTGACAATATAAGGACAAATCTGGGACTATCCGAGGGTGACCTTAATTCCGATATGGCTGTATTACACAGGTGACGGTAAAGCAGGGTGTACATCTGACTCACCTGCATGACAGTGTGGATGATCTCCTCCTGCTTGTCTTTACTCCCATAAATTATCTCCTCCTCCCCATCCCTCTCCTCATTTTCTTCCATGTTCTCCTCCCCCATTTCCCCTTCCATGCTCCTCCTCCCGTCCTCCTCCTCATGGGTGTCTGACCTCGTCTCAGGGATCACGAGACTGACGTCGTGGAGGGAGGGGATGCTGCTACTGCTGGTGTGTTGACTCCTCCTCCGGACCGGAGACTTCGTCTTCTCCTCCATGTCCTTCAGCATCGTGATGTGTTCCATCAGGCCAGTCAGGTGGTCACTGTTGGACACGCCGGTCAGTTCGCGCAGCGAAATGGTGCAAGATCGCCGCGTCGACAGCTGCAAGCACAGGGCGCAAATTGTAAGGGTGGACAGACGGACGGACGGACGGACGGACGGACGGACGGACGGACGGACGGACGGACGGACGGACGGACGGACGGACGGACGGACGGACGGACGGACGGACGGACGGACGGACGGAATATGGATGGATAAAAGGTCGGAGAGATAAATGGCTGGGTACATGTATGGACAGACTGACAGACAGATACAAGCAATGAAAGAGAGATAAACAGATACAAGTATTATGCCAAATTATTCTAAACAAACAAAAAAGAGATGGGGTAACAGGGACAAACTGGGATGAAAAGGGGAAACTTGGGAGTGAAGACAGAGAGGCAAAGAACTCACATTTGTGCTGCCGAGCATGGGCACGATCTTGGAGACTATCTCGGTCTTCTTCAGCCCCAGCTTCTGCAGGGTGAGAAGAGAGTTGTGCCGCACCAGAGGGTGGGGGTGGGCCAGCTGCTCCACCAGACCGTCAACCACGGTATTCAGGGTCTTCTCCGTGTACCCAAACTGTCTGCAGTGACAACTTACATGTGACCCAGGTATTAAATCATATGGGTCTATTCTTCAGACAAGCCAAAAATAGTGGCTTTGGTCAAGTATATCTACATATACAATGTTATGATTTTGGCAGAAATCCATACCTCATCATTCAATGCCCAGTAGTTTATTTCGACAACAAACAATCCAACACACAAAATACATCCATTTACGCCAGCACATGTTAAAAACAGCTCATTATCTATGAATCTGAAAATGGGCTAAGAGTCCTAGAGTCCTTTGGAGTTTGGACTATATTGTGAGTTTGGAATTATTAATCAAACATTGTTTGGTGAATTATTAAGGTTTCTGATGGAAGTAAAATGTTGACATGGTTAGTGGAGACTAAATACATGCCAGTGAAGATACACCTGGAAATAAAATATTCGAGTAGACCATGGTGATATATATATATATATATATATATATATACACACACACACCAGTATATATATTAATTTATGGATTATATTATTAAAAATATTGTTGAATTTAATCCCAATACTCTGCCAGTTAGGCCAATTTCCAACGGCTGTAGAAACCTTGCAGGTGAGTTGGTTTGCAGCCCTCAGGCTAGCCGCTGTTTAACCTTAGTGAGTGTCTCCTTATGTAGACTAATCATTTGCTAAATCTGTATCAATTTAAGATGCTGCTCTGTTAGTTCACTGTCGAATAAATTGTCCCAATTCCAGACTGAAGACTTACTCATGGATCTGGACGAGGTAGTTACAGATCTGGGCGTGCACGGTGTCAGGGTCGACTGACACAAGCAGCTCCATGAACAAGTCAATGAGCTCAGCCATGAGAGGGATGTAGCTCAAGGGGTACCAGAGCTCCTTCAGCAGGTCCTGGAAGATCGCTGGAAGAACGACAGCCACTGCCTGGAACAAGTGAAACATGTCACAATGACACAAGTAAGTGGAAGACTCACTAACAGTCACCCTTCCTGGTGTAAGTGAAACATGTCACAATGACACAAGTAAGTGGAAGACTCACTGACAGTCACCCTTCCTGGTGTAAGTGAAGCATGTCACAAAGACACGAGTAAGTGGAAGACTCGGTGACAGTCACCCTTCCTGGTGTAAGTGAAACATGTCACAAAGACACGAGTAAGTGGAAGACTCACTGACAGTCACCCTTCCTGGTGTAAGTGAAACATGTCACAAAGACACGAGTAAGTGGAAGACTCAGTGACAGTCACCCTTCCTGGTGTAAGTGAAACATGTCACAAAGACATCAGTAAGTGGAAGACTCGGTGACAGTCACCCTTCCTGGTGTAAGTGAAACATGTCACAAAGACACGAGTAAGTGGAAGACTCAGTGACAGTCACCCTTCCTGGTGTAAGTGAAACATGTCACAAAGACACGAGTAAGTGGAAGACTCAGTGACAGTCACCCTTCCTGGTGTAAGTGAAACATGTCACAAAGACATCAGTAAGTGGAAGACTCAGTGACAGTCACCCTTCCTGGTGTAAGTGAAACATGTCACAAAGACATCAGTAAGTGGAAGACTCGGTGACAGTCACCCTTCCTGGTGTAAGTGAAACATGTCACAAAGACACGAGTAAGTGGAAGACTCAGTGACAGTCACCCTTCCTGGTGTAAGTGAAGCATGTCACAAAGACACGAGTAAGTGGAAGACTCAGTGACAGTCACCCTTCCTGGTGTAAGTGAAACATGTCACAAAGACATCAGTAAGTGGAAGACTCAGTGACAGTCACCCTTCCTGGTGTAAGTGAAACATGTCACAAAGACACGAGTAAGTGGAAGACTCAGTGACAGTCACCCTTCCTGGTGTAAGTGAAACATGTCACAAAGACACGAGTAAGTGGAAGACTCAGTGACAGTCACCCTTCCTGGTGTGAGTGAAACATGTCACAAAGACATCAGTAAGTGGAAGACTCAGTGACAGTCACCCTTCCTGGTGTAAGTGAAACATGTCACAAAGACGTGAGTAAGCAGAAGACTCGGTGACAGTCACCCTTCCTGGTGTAAGTGAAACATGTCACAAAGACACGAGTAAGTGGAAGACTCAGTGACAGTCACCCTTCCTGGTGTAAGTGAAACATGCACAAAGACACGAGTAAGTGGAAGACTCAGTGACAGTCACCCTTCATGGTGTGAGTGAAACATGTCACAAAGACACGAGTAAGTGGAAGACTCAGTGACAGTCACCCTTCATGGTGTAAGTGAAACATGCCACAAAGACACGAGTAAGTGGAAGACTCAGTGACAGTCACCCTTCCTGGTGTAAGTGAAACATGCCACAAAGACACGAGTAAGTGGAAGACTCAGTGACAGTCACCCTTCCTGGTATAAGTGAAACATGCCACAAAGACACGAGTAAGTGGAAGACTCAGTGACAGTCACCCTTCCTGGTGTAAGTGAAACATGTCACAAAGACACGAGTAAGTGGAAGACTCAGGGACAGTCACCCTTCCTGGTGTGAGTGAAACATGTCACAAAGACATGAGTAAGTGGAAGACTCAGTGACAGTCACCCTTCCTGGTGTAAGTGAAACATGTCACAAAGACACGAGTAAGTGGAAAACTCAGTGACAGTCACCCTTCATGGTGTGAGTGAAACATGTCACAAAGACACGAGTAAGTGGAAGACTCAGTGACAGTCACCCTTCCTGGTATAAGTGAAACATGCCACAAAGACACGAGTAAGTGGAAGACTCAGTGACAGTCACCCTTCCTGGTGTAAGTGAAACATGTCACAAAGACACGAGTAAGTGGAAGACTCAGGGACAGTCACCCTTCCTGGTGTGAGTGAAACATGTCACAAAGACATGAGTAAGTGGAAGACTCAGTGACAGTCACCCTTCCTGGTGTAAGTGAAACATGTCACAAAGACACGAGTAAGTGGAAAACTCAGTGACAGTCACCCTTCCTGGTGTAAGTGAAACATGTCACAAAGACACGAGTAAGTGGAAGACTCGGTGACAGTCACCCTTCATGGTGTAAGTGAAACATGTCACAAAGACACGAGTAAGTGGAAGACTCAGGGACAGTCACCCTTCCTGGTGTAAGTGAAACATGTCACAAAGACACAAGTAAGTGGAAGACTCAGTGACAGTCACCCTTCCTGGTGTGAGTGAAACATGTCACAAAGACACGAGTAAGTGGAAGACTCAGTGACAGTCACCCTTCCTGGTGTAAGTGAAACATGTCACAAAGACACGAGTAAGTGGAAGACTCAGTGACAGTCACCCTTCATGGTGTGAGTGAAACATGTCACAAAGACACGAGTAAGTGGAAGACTCAGTGACAGTCACCCTTCCTGGTGTGAGTGAAACATGTCACAAAGACACGAGTAAGTGGAAGACTCAGTGACAATCACCCTTCCTGGTGTAAGTGAAACATGTCACAAAGACACGAGTAAGTGGAAGACTCAGTGACAGTCACCCTTCATGGTGTGAGTGAAACATGTCACAAAGACACGAGTAAGTGGAAGACTCAGTGACAGTCACCCTTCATGGTGTGAGTGAAACATGTCACAAAGACACGAGTAAGTGGAAGACTCAGTGACAGTCACCCTTCATGGTGTGAGTGAAACATGTCACAAAGACACGAGTAAGTGGAAGACTCAGTGACAGTCACCCTTCATGGTGTGAGTGAAACATGTCACAAAGACACGAGTAAGTGGAAGACTCAGTGACAGTCACCCTTCCTGGTGTGAGTGAAACATGTCACAAAGACACGAGTAAGTGGAAGACTCAGTGACAGTCACCCTTCCTGGTGTGAGTGAAACATGTCACAAAGTCACGAGTAAGTGGAAGACTCAGTGACAGTCACCCTTCCTGGTGTGAGTGAAACATGTCACAAAGACACGAGTAAGTGGAAGACTCAGTGACAGTCACCCTTCCTGGTGTAAGTGAAACATGTCACAAAGACACAAGTAAGTGGAAGACTCAGTGACAGTCACCCTTCCTGGTGTAAGTGAAACATGTCACAAAGACACGAGTAAGTGGAAGACTCAGTGACAGTCACCCTTCCTGGTGTAAGTGAAACATGTCACAAAGACACGAGTAAGTGGAAGACTCAGTGACAGTCACCCTTCCTGGTGTAAGTGAAACATGTCACAAAGTCACGAGTAAGTGGAAGACTCAGTGACAGTCACCCTTCCTGGTGTGAGTGAAACATGTCACAAAGACACGAGTAAGTGGAAGACTCAGTGACAGTCACCCTTCCTGGTGTAAGTGAAACATGTCACAAAGACACGAGTAAGTGGAAGACTCAGTGACAGTCACCCTTCCTGGTGTGAGTGAAACATGTCACAAAGACATCAGTAAGTGGAAGACTCAGTGACAGTCACCCTTCCTGGTGTAAGTGAAACATGTCACAAAGACGTGAGTAAGCAGAAGACTCGGTGACAGTCACCCTTCCTGGTGTAAGTGAAACATGTCACAAAGACACGAGTAAGTGGAAGACTCAGTGACAGTCACCCTTCCTGGTGTAAGTGAAACATGCTACAAAGACACGAGTAAGTGGAAGACTCAGTGACAGTCACCCTTCATGGTGTGAGTGAAACATGTCACAAAGACACGAGTAAGTGGAAGACTCAGTGACAGTCACCCTTCCTGGTGTAAGTGAAACATGTCACAAAGACACGAGTAAGTGGAAGACTCAGGGACAGTCACCCTTCCTGGTGTGAGTGAAACATGTCACAAAGACATGAGTAAGTGGAAGACTCAGTGACAGTCACCCTTCCTGGTGTAAGTGAAACATGTCACAAAGACACGAGTAAGTGGAAAACTCAGTGACAGTCACCCTTCATGGTGTGAGTGAAACATGTCACAAAGACACGAGTAAGTGGAAGACTCAGTGACAGTCACCCTTCCTGGTATAAGTGAAACATGCCACAAAGACACGAGTAAGTGGAAGACTCGGTGACAGTCACCCTTCCTGGTGTGAGTGAAACATGTCACAAAGACACGAGTAAGTGGAAGACTCGGTGACAATCACCCTTCCTAGTGTATGTGAAACATGTCACAAAGACACGAGTAAGTGGAAGACTCAGTGACAGTCACCCTTCATGGTGTGAGTGAAACATGTCACAAAGACACGAGTAAGTGGAAGACTCAGTGACAGTCACCCTTCATGGTGTGAGTGAAACATGTCACAAAGACACGAGTAAGTGGAAGACTCAGTGACAGTCACCCTTCCTGGTGTGTTATGGTATAATTTAGTATATAGAAAATGACTCTATTTGAAAATCAACTTTGGAATGCAGCATATCAGCATTGGTTTTGGAACATTATAAATAGTTGGGGTGTGACACTCACCAGACACCTCCAACTATACACCCTTCAGGCTCTCTAAAACCTCTGATTGCACCACCTTGAGGATCTCTAAAACTTTCTAAATATTACCATAATTTCATTATGCATATATATGAGAGATCTGTGGGAATTGGGAGAGGATTGGAGAGTGAGAGCAAGAAGAAGAGAATGGAGACAGCAAGAACAGCAATGAAGGGTTGAAGCCACTACTAAGGTGAAATTGACAAGTAGAAAGATGTGACATGACCACAGAACTTACCTTGCCAGCCGCATCACTTGTTGCAGGAGAGACGGACCGCGAGACCCGGGCAGTGGCTGAGTGAGTGGACAAACCTTGACCAACACACACCACTGTGATTACTGAGAGTGACATTACAGGGCAGGAAAAGGGACACTGTTTGGCTCTATACATCTGGAAGTACCAACCAAACCTGACCATTTGCAATTACGACAAAAAGTGATATTCAAAAATTCAGGTTGCATGGTCAGTACCACTTATTATAAAGACTGACGGCCTTTCACATCCCTACTCTTCCCACTCAGTCTAGCTTAGGACACTTAGTAAACTTATTTAATAAGATTGCCACCTAGAGATTCAACTCTAGATGGCAGGTGGACTAGGAAGCCATTTGGCTTATCGAGAGTCCAACCTATCTATCTAAGTATACCCCGCCCGTCTTAGGTATATGTCGATTTTATTTTTAAATATATTAACACTACTAGCACCTACACAATCAGCTGATAATCTGTTCCATTTGTTTACTGTTCTTTGTGAAAATGAAAATTGTCTAATATCTAGTCTACACATTTATTTGGGGTAATCATTTATTAGTATTTGTTAATAATTATATTCTCAACTTTCCATTATATCAGGTGTGTGTGTGTGTGTGTGTGTGTGTGTGTGTGTGTGTGTGTGTGTGTGTGTGTGTGTGTGTGTGTATATATATATATATATATATATATATATATATATATATACACATACATACATACATACATAAACATTCCCTTAGGCAGTACAGCAGTTTACAATGTAAGTTATCATCAGATTTAGTCTATCACTGTTACTTGTAAAGCTGTTTCATTCGTATGTTATCAAATTATAACAGGTCCATTTCCTCCTGTCTTATAAGTTCCTTCAACATGCTCCTACAGTGAATGTATAAGACACTGCCTATAAACCTATTTTAAAAGTACATATTTTATAACCACCGAATCGGCCATTAACAGTAACCTAAGAAGCACAGCAAAGTAATTTACTATTAATACTTGCAAAAACATTCTCTAGGAGAAGGAACATATACATAGAAGGGTTATATAATCAACACAGGTCACAAGTTCACCTTCTGGCTCGATTTGCACCTGCGTCACGGGTGTTTTTGAGCTGGGTTGATACGAGGCACCTTCGAGGGTGGTGACTGGTGGGTGTACAGGTGACGATGCTGCTACTCTCAGGTCGGGTTCTGACGTGACGGACGGACCAACTTGAGTGCGCTGCGTCTGCTAGAAACCCACGATGCAGCGAGGAGTTATGTTTCTGTTTCCACTCATCAACCCAGTTAATGGGAGGATGTCTGCTCATTGCTGTCACAAAAACATCAGTGACGACTTGCTCTTTCAAATGAGTCATGTTTTCTTACATATCACAGACAATTTACGTTTTTCCGTGATGTTTTGGCTGCTATCAGCAGTCTTCCTCTTCATATTTAGACTTTTATGATGTCTTCATCAGCCTGAAAACCCTCGTTTTGTTCCATACAGATATACATTTTAGAAGCTCTATGTACAAATATTGAAGATCCCAGTTGTATATATGATATTTGTATTGTATTTTTTACCCTATTTTTTTTATTATTTTAATCACTTATTCAATTTTTTTCAATACCTATTTATTTATTTCTATTACCAACTTATTTATTCTTTTAATTGTACCCCATAATTACATTAATTGTATTTTATGTATTGTACTGTTTTCATTGTTTTAAATTGTATTTTACACATGGATTATGGACTTTTTGTCCAAAATAAACACCATGAGATGACAACACAGCTAGCCTGAGGGAGACAGTCCAAAGCAGACAGCACCCAAAGTGTGATGGGAAAAAAGGTAAATTAACTAAGAAATAAGAAACTATGAATGATTACAAAATTATGTTAAGAACTGTACCCATCATTACAAAAATCTTAGGGGACCATGTTTTGTGTTGAAGTTCAAGTGTTTTGGAAAGAATCAGTTTGTTTATAAAAGGTGGCATCATCTTTAGATTGTCCAATCGCTCTCTACAGCTCCCACAAATCGAGGAAGTGATTTATTGCATGAGCTAATTGCTAGAGTAGCTCACTTCACCAGACCAGCTGTACGTTTCGTCCTGTGCCATTTTCTGTAACATAATCACGATGGCAGTCACTCTGTCAGGTTATTATCATGCAGTTTTCAAGAAGTTACAGCAACATTTGATGTAGTCTCGCTTAACCGACTGTCGGTCGGCTGCGGAGCTATGCCGAGAAGACAGCCTGGTGAGTCTCCCGGCTTTTTAATGTTTATCCGTGATCTATACAATGCTGCCACCTTGCGGACACTGGTTAATCCTGCCGTAATTTCAATTTTTATAAACAACTGCAAATTTGTATTTCTATTTATTTTGTGTTAATATAAGTTTAATTTTGAATAGTTTTTATTTAATTCTTATTTTATAAACAACTGTAAATTTTTATTTTTAGTTATTTTTATGTTAATATAACTTCAATGTTGAATACTTTTCATAGGATATCATTATCTTGTAAAAGTATATCGTTATTTTAATTTTTATTTAATAGTTGGCCTGAGAGCCAATCAGCATCTCTACCCTAATCTGGGGTAAAATTAAGGCCGTAACAAATGCAGAGTGTTTCTTTCCCCAGGCAGAGTTGAGGGGCTTAAAAGTGCTGCCACCTCACGGAGCCTGGGTAACCGAGGCTACATTTGATGTCCAGAACTGACCTGCTCGAAATAACAACGAATACCATGAAAAGCTGGCAAACAAACAGACCAGGTGCTCAGAAAGTAGCAGGAAAAAGTACAGTAGTTGAGGGAGACCAAAGTTGCAATAGGAGGACTTGCTGAAGATATATCTAGAAAGAGTGAGGGAGGAATGAAGAACAAGAACAAGACAGAGGGAACTGGAGACTGCTGACAGACTGGGTCCCAGTGTTAGGTTTCCAGATGGTGATACGTCTTGTGTTCTACTGATGTGACCTGCCCAAGTAGGCCCACTTCTGTCTTTTGTCTTGGTCAATCACATCAATGACCTTTGCCTTTTCTCTTACCCAGACATTTGTTTTTCGGTTTTTAACATACCTGGTCCAAAATACCATTTTTGTTTCTGCAGCTGCTAGCTTTTCTTTGCCTGCTGAATGAGTGTCCATATCAGCATGCTGTATGTCTCTTTAAACAGGTTCCAATGTTACCCTTGAAGATGTCGGTGACAGGCAAATGCTAACCATGCTTCTTCTTAAAATCTCCATCATGGTTTCTGGTCTGCTGTATTAGTGTTCTGGGTAGGTATAACTTTCAACTATATCTGAGTGACGCTGACATGTCGCCTGGTTAGAGGTGTGTTGTTTTCTAGCATCATAATCTGTCTTTACTGTGTTCATCTTCAGATTGTGATTGTTCTTTCCTCAGTTGGTTCTTGCATCGTTTACTGTAGTGAATATGGTGTATTTGTGCATATGAATATGTCCTCGGCGAAGCGAAGATGTCCGAGCTGTGCTTCATCCATCCTCATGTCTCTGGTTCAGTTTAAAGTGTTGCCATAAACAGCATATAGTGTGATTAATAATAATAATAATAATAATAACTTTATTTTGACACCATCAAATCTGGGACGGCTGTCCCGTTCACGGGTGTGTACATACATGTAAATTTGCGTATACTGATTAAAATAATGGTGACAGTAATAATGATAATAATGTAAAGTAATGAGACACTATGATAAAAAACCGTGTAAAATTGGCTATGTATAAATTATATAATTCTTTAAAAAATTAATATTAAACATAGACATTACAGACAAAACATTAGAACCCGCTATACTGCACTGATAGTAATAAAAATAAATAAGATAAATAATATATATAATATATGTATACATCGTAATAATAAATTAGCTACAATAAAATGTTCGTTGTGTGAAACTAGTTATGTGGAAAATAAAAGTGTCTTTAATTGCTTCTTGAACTGTGTAATGTTGCTGTTGTCACGTATGTTCCTTGGAAGTTTGTTCCACAGAGTGGGTCCTGCACAGGCAAATGCACGGCGGCCGAAACGTTCCAAGTTGACTCTGGGCACCTCTAGCAGTAACCCGCCTGCAGAGCGCAGCGAACGGGAAGGTGTGTGGCGGCATAGCAGTGCCGCAAGATACTCCGGTGTGCCATTGTATATGGCCCTGTGCACAAGTACAAGTAGTTTAAAATCGATTCGCTTTCTGACAGGCAACCAGTGTAACTGCCGCAGTATTGTTGTCATGGACTGCCGGTCGCCCCGCCGAATTTGCCTGACAATTCGTGCCGCAGACCGCTGGACCATTTCCAGACGGTGCATGTGACGATCACTTATGCCGTATAATATTGCGTTGCCGTAGTCGAGTCACGAAGTTACGAGTCCGTGTATGAGACTCTTACATACAGTGGTACTGATGGAGTCTCGTATCTTGGCGATTCGTGACAGATGGTAGTAGGCGGAGCGACACACGTTGGCCACTTGTGACGTCATTGTTAGGTTTGCGTCAACGTTGAATCCTAGATCCCGTATAACGGGGGAAGTTTCGACGAGCTGGCCACATATGTGGTAACATAACATAACTCCCTGTAGTAATCCTCTCTTGGTGTTGATCTTGTTGCGTTCAAATTACATCCCTTCTATCCCTTTGTTCTTGAAAAGGGATCAGCAAATGACGTATTACTAGATGGGAATTTGAAAATCATTTTTAATGACGATGTAACAATATCATTTGGACATCATACCTGAACAATGTTATTCGTTGTTCTACATCTTAGTCCATATTTCAGATATCTGAAACCCTCCCACCTTGCAAAGTTCCCCCGTAATTGAATTATTTGGGCCCAGAAACCTGCCCAAATAATTCACACAATTGAAGCATGTTTCTGCCAGTGGTATACATCTTCTCTGATGTATGAGAAAGACCAGTGCTTACCATCTCAGCCATAAACGCCACGTATTTCAGGGCCATGTTCACGAAGGGGTCAGCTGGAGGAGTGAAGCCAATCTGACTTCGCACAACAGAGTTGGGAATGTATCCTGCAAGGCAAACACCAATTAAAAGAGACATGAACACATGAACGTAACAGTTACAATTATACAGACTGCGAAATCAGGCCAGTCCGATCGTCCGGGACGAGAAGTTTCAGAGCTTGGACTATTAGTTTTAGAAGAGGAGTCCCATCAGACTAGCTACAATATGACTTGCAAATGGCAGCCGTACTATGGCTACCTAAAACTATCTGCACCCTGCAATTAAAAATTCAATACTTTATTTACATACCCCATATCTCTAAACAGAATTTAATGCACATAAACTAGGATTTCTTATTAACTTGTAATTTATTTATTATTTTATTTAACTCTTAGTTTAGCTTAGTAATATTTTATGTTTTAGATTTATCCTGTATACACCCACGAATTTGATGGTGTTTAAATAAAGTTATCATTATTTAGAATCAAGGGTGATTACAAGTAAAATACATTATATATGTATTACATAACATGACTAGTAAACATTTCGATATTATAATTATGTATGTGTATATATTAAAAAATATATGAAACCTTATATCACTACAAACACAGTGTACGCACATTAATGAATAACCTTCCATTTTTCCTTTCTTAAGTATTAATGTCACCATTCAGGTTTTGTTTTATGGACTTTGTATTATTAATCATGGACTTGATTAAAAACTAAAAAGGTTTTCAAGTCGTCCAAAATGTTTAGAATCACCAGGCATTACCAATTCTGGCAGAAGGATTTCAGTTCTTCCAGAGAGTTTACAATCACGTTGCATTTGCCAACTCCGACAACCAAGTGCTGCGAGCAAGACCACTGACCATCAGGAGCTATGATAGTCCTCCTGCGGTGCTCCAGCTCCGCCTTCTGCTGCTCCAGGAGCTCCATGGCTCGCCGCTTGTTCTGTAACACTCTCAGATTCAGCTCTGTCGTCTTGCTGTGCTGCAAGGCCTGCTTCGCCTGCGACGCCGTCATCGTACCCCTGCGCCTCCCTGAAACAAACGATGGCAAACGTACACCTGGTAGGTACATGAGTGTGCAGTTAGTACTTAATTCATTGATATCATTGCTTATTTCTTTCGGTCGATATTTTCCGTGACATGTCAACTGCTGTCAGCAATCGTCACCAGACAGCTACTGCTATATCAAACTTGTCAGCTGTATTCGTTATGAATTACTTCACTACTGTTATGAGTTGAATTTAAGAAATTTGACCACTCGACCGCTTGACTGTTAGCCTTAGTAAATAGGACTTCTGGTAAATTAGATATACAAAAAACATTAAGACAATCAACATTTTAAACAGTTTAGCATATGTTTTAATGGCTTGACAAAATTAGTGCTAGGGTAGAATATATTGTCCATGGCTCAAAGAGTTGGTTATGTTGTAAAAAACGCACTTATTTGAAGCACAGTATTTGAAAATTACGACATTTAAATCCATCATACGTGGATCTTGGTCAGGCCCTGGTGTCATGTGACATGGCTCAGGTTTTTTGAAACTGTTAATTTCTTACAACAGTGCTAGGGAACATGTCACATGATGGTCAGGTGATTTGTACACACATGAGCCTTACTTTTCAGTGGGTAGATGGTGGCGGACGTCAGAGGCAGACTGTTGCCGAGTGAGTTGTGAGTGAAGACTTGTACGGTGTAGGTCTGTGTGTAGAGTAGGTCTGAGAGACGGACAGAGGGCGTCTTCACACACCCCACACAGTGGAAGTTGTTGAAGTTACGGCGTACGTTGATCAAGTAGATGATACTGCCACCCCCCGTGGTCTCAGGGGGCTGCCAGTGAAGGTCTATCGTAGACGTTGTCACATTGGTCATCTTGACTGGACCGATAGGGGGGCCAGGCAGATCTATGGGAAAGTTGTTCTCGTATACAGTCGGGGCTGTGGAGTAGCAAATAGTCAATGTTCCCGTACAGTGAATTTTCTTGCAATTAAGTCCATAAAAAGCTTGGGGAAAACTACACCCGCTTATCAAAGTTACAAATTAGTAAATATAAAATACATTCACAACCTGTGCTAAAAACCTATCAACAAATTAATTTCAATGTAAACTAATTGTCTTTATAACTAATTGTCTTTATAACTAAGTAATAATGAAATTTAATTAACCTTACTTTTCATAAATGTATGCAATAATTAAGTTACCTGAAAGATATCAATATATACAAAAAGGCACTCTAAGGCATGATGCCCAATCACCCTAACAGTCATATGTTAACCCTGCCTGAGAATATTATTTGTTTATGTGAACACACATGAGTGCGTGCATATATATGTAATAAAACATAGGAAGTGCATGTCTTGCAAGGAACCTTTGCACCAGGTGCAATTAATCAATAGCAGCGTTACAATAGAAAATCATGCGATCTTCAAAACAGATTCTTTGAGAATTTTAAACTTTGTAACAAACATATTTGTTATTCATCTTGTTAGCATAATTATTTAATGTAATTCTACATTTCATTACAAAGCTGTTTTGTTAATCACTTATCACTCTGACAACTTATTGAGAAAAAAAACCTCCACATCCACGGATTTTTTAGATTGAGCTCCATCCTAGACTATCCGTTTAAGGCAGGATCATGAATATTCGGTTCAGCTCATAAGACATCAGTTTTATCTGACGAGTTCACTGTGTTTAAAGTTGGTTACTGCATGATTCAGTGGACGTGCATGAATATTCATTATAATCGGGCTGCACACATGACAGCAAGTTCAAGCTGATTAACATAAACACAGTTACATATCGGTTTGTTGCACTAGTAATGCCCACTGAGTTATGCACTGATTTGCAAGACAAAAGTTGTAGAGAGAGTACTTATGAGAAATTATCATGTTTTGATATATTATATCTTGAATGCATATAAAAAGGTCAGTAGCATAAAGTATCCATGTACACTGTCTACAATGATGTCAAAGATGACACAGATTTTGTGTCAGGGACGCCAACTATATGCACGTGGTAATATAATACTCAGGACATTTATTTATGTGTGCACTGATAATGTAAAAATTATGGTGTTTAATACATTTTGCTCATCTATGTACATGTCCCAATTTTGGTGGAACCATAATGTTCACAGTATTCATAAATTACATATCTGCTACAACAAAGTATTCATAAAGTTATTTTGGCTACCAAAGGCATGTTTGTCGAAAGACTTGTACCAGACTGCAAAGCAGTAATTTAAATTGTTTTTAACTCTACTGGGTAGACAGCCTTCTAATTTTACACCCTGCTGTGGGCAGACAATTTTAAGATGACAGCCATCTGTGAATTACGTTGCATGTTGCTTGCATTAAAATCATAATAACTCAACAACCGATGCATGAAAATATATGAAATTAATTGCACTATACATGGAATGATTGTGTGAATAAAATGTGTTATTAAAATGTATGTGTTGCAATCAATTACATTTCGGATCTTGAAGCAAACTTTAACAATTATGATGACAAAATATATAAGCAACTTCATCATGCTACATTTTTTTTTTTAGAACACACAACAGTGATCCTGTGGAACTAATGTAGCCATGTATGTTAGTTTGATCTTAGTAAAACATTTATCCAATTTTGACGGTTAGTTTTCAAACTATAATTGCTTTTGTAAACAACGCCAATGCGACGGAAGACAAAAATCATGCCATAATTTACAAAATGGCTATCGTTTTCTGATCATATTGCCGAATGGAAAGTTCTTTTCATATGTGAAATCAACACTCGAATAACGAAGGATAGCAGACTCCTTTCACAAATAGATGCTCCCTTATCAAAAGCAATGTGACCATAGTGCATATTAATAAAATACCCTAAAATAAATAAACCAAACAAAGTACCGATCAACAAAATGGCTGCATGTCGGCGAAATGAACATGCCACCGACGGGTCAACTTCTTCGTATCACAACAACGAAAAGTCGCACAGTCAACGTAGATGGACGATAACAGGGTCTCCATGATCGCTGTCGACATTATTCACGTTGCAAACATCGATATCCGACTCGAAATTGTCGAGAAATGATCTCAGTAATAGCCGCCAAATGCCGCACGATGACGGAGGTTAACTAGACGAAGGCACTTCAACATCCTTCCAAATAAACTTCCTTAATTCTGCAAACAAATTTTTTTTTAACAAGATGGCGACAGCACATTTTTCTGTGACCCACATAGAGCTTAGATCAGCAGTTTGAGCTGGCTGGTAACTGTAAAAGAAGGATGTGATCGCGGTAAACGAAAGGCTCACGAACTGTGAGTTTACTGGGCGGTTTTGGACGGTCTGGGCGTACGAGGGGTTGGACGGTTTTCGACAGTCTGCGCAGTAAAGAGTTAATACATTTATGAAATAGACAATTCACAAAACTCATAATAGTAGCTATACTAGATATGGACATTAGGTGGATGTCCAGACTTAAAAGAAGATGGGTAAAGTCTTTATACATTCATAATGACA
This sequence comes from Ridgeia piscesae, assembly GCA_025642075.2. Taxonomy (NCBI): domain Eukaryota; kingdom Metazoa; phylum Annelida; class Polychaeta; order Sabellida; family Siboglinidae; genus Ridgeia; species Ridgeia piscesae. Next base: position 200,114 of record JAODUO010000558.1, read on the forward strand.
TCCATAGGAGTAATACCAGTGGATATATCTTCTTATTATATTTTTTCTGTATATAATATATACTTTTGTATAGTGTGCTTTCATTATTACCATACGTTATATGGACCAATATATAATTGTGTGTGAAATAAACATTAAATTGAATAAACTTACAAAGAAACCCTTTCAGGGATAATTGAGAAAAAACCATGTTGTTAATTATGTGTTTTTGTATATGACCCATGTGTGTGAGTCTACCTGTGACAGAGATGTTTGTGTCACTTGTAGACTGTTCACTGATGGCAGCAATCTCCTTCATGGCTTGTTTCACTGTCACCATCACGGACAGTGTCGCCACGCTGTCTTTCTTTGGCATCTTCACTGTCACAGTTGCTGGAGAAAACAAGTCACGGTCCATTGAACACAGGGCACCGAACACAAGTCATGCTTCATTGAAGACAAGATCTGCTCCATCAAACACAACATACTCTATGTAACACATTCTCCATCAAACCTAACATACTCCACCAAACACAAGGCACTATATACAACACATGCGCCATCAAACCCAACGTACTCCATCAAACACAAGACAGGCAGAACATGGTATGCTCCATCGAACACCAGACATGCTCCACTGAACACAAGACATGCTTCACTGAACACAAGACATACTTCATCAAACACACATTCCACCAGACAGTTACATATTAATCCCTAGTGACATAAACACAGCGCACCTTACAATGTTGACATTCCTAGAAATACCCCTTACCCTTTCTTTATACCTGAAGAGAAATAACAGGAGGGACACATGAAAGGAGACATATAAAGGGGACAGACAGACAGGGGGACAAAAGGGTGCAGATGAAGGGGTCAGATAGGGAAACAGGCAAAGGATAGACAGAAGGGTCAGACTAACTGGATCTAAAGGTAGGGACACACCTGGAGGGTAAACATGTGCTTACTACTCAATGCCTACCTGAGCGGTTCCGTTTGGACTTTCTCTGTACGAGGACTGACTCCTCAGCGGTGCTGAGCTCGGGAGAAGGAATGGTCGCCAGATGCTTCCTTATCTCATACTTGAGCTCCGCTTGCTTGAGCAGATACTCCTGCAGCCTCTTCTCGCTCTGCTCCGCCCGCTGCTGCTCCTCTATGCTCTCCTGCTCCTTCTTGAGCAGCAAGGAGCGCCGCTCCACAAGGTCCACTGGGTATGCCTTCACCTTGTCTAACGTCACCCTGACAACAGACAGGTAAAGGAGCGTTTAACAAGACGGTCCAACATCACCCTCACAACAGACAGGTAAAGGGGCGTTTAACAAGACAGTCCAACGTCACCCTGACAAGACAGGTAAAGGGGCGTTTAACAAGACGGTCCAACGTCACCCTCACAACAGACAGGTAAAGGGGCGTTTAACAAGACAGTCCAACGTCACCCTCACAACAGACAGGTAAAGGGGCGTTTAACAAGACAGTCCAACGTCACCCTCACAACAGACAGGTAAAGGGGCGTTTAACAAGACAGTCCAACGTCACCCTGACAACAGACAGGTAAAGGGGGTTTAACAAGACAGTCCAACGTCACCCTCACAACAGACAGGTAAAGGGGCGTTTAACAAGACAGTCCAACGTCACCCTCACAACAGGCAGGTAAAGGGGCGTTTAACAAGACAGTCCAACGTCACCCTCTCAACAGACAGGTAAAGAGACATTTAACAAGGTGACTGTTACCACTCAGACTGGTAGACCTGTGTAACTTACCAGAGTTCCAGACCAGTCTCAAAGGGCAAGGGTGTTTGAGGGTAGTCTTCCTGGCAACAACAACAGTGGTGGGTTAACATGTATCACTCAAGCAAACTAACGCTGGCCTCGGTTCATGTAAAGGTGCTTCATAGTGCTTCCTCGGATGACTGACCACAGAACATTTCTGAGATGACAGGTGCACAAACACATATCAGATGACTGACGACAGCACACCTAGGACGACAGATCCCAGAACACATGACAGATGACAGACCACATAACACATCTCACATGGCAGACCACAGAACACATCTCAGATGGCAGACCACAGAACACATATCAGATGACAGACCACATAACACATCTCAGATGACAGACCACATAACACATCTCAGATGACAGACCACAGAACACATCTCAGATCACTGACAACAGAACACACATCACAGATGACAGACTACAGAACATATCTCAGATGACAGACCACAGAACACATCTCAGATCACTGACAACAAAACACATCACAGATGACAGACTACAGAACATATCTCAGATGACAGACCACAGAACACATCTCAGATCACTGACAACAGAACACATCACAGATGACAGACCACAGAACATATCTCAGATGACAGATCTACCACAGAACACATATCAGATGACAGAACCCAGAACACATCTCAGATGACAGACCACATCTCAGCTTTCTGCCCTGAGAACACCTACCTTAGTCCCTGTGTGTAGATCATCAAGCAGTGAATGAGGCAGGTAGTTGCCCACTGGCACAGTGCTACAAGCAAGCAGCGACACATCTTGCACATCTGCTCAAACATCTCAAGTATAAATACAGAATAATTATTTCTGGTTATCTTGCAGACCCTGTCAAATAAATTATATACTTATACTTAAAGATATACTTATACTTAATTTATTTGTGACCCTCTATAAATCCAAGCACAAGGTAAAAGATAATAAAATGGTGGCCCAACCTAGCTGTTAAAATATTGGAAATATTATTCTCACACCTTTTTCTCAGACTAAAGATTTGCAAGAAAATCCATGAAAATGTCTGCCTACCTTAAACCATTTCTCTCCAAGTAAAAAATAGAGGCAACATTGATCCTACCACATACACTAACAGTTGAGAACATGTAGCCAGAAACATCATTCTGAAAGACTTAATAACTATATCCGTGTGGCAGGCAAGCTCACAATGCACTAGACCAGCTTCATTGTCATGTAAATGGAATCGTGGGAGTCAGTCATGGGTCATAAAATTTGACCGGAATCTTTTTTCCTGAAAGGTGATGGTGATATTGCTTACCCTAACCAGGCTATTTATTGCAGATGTTTGCTATATACGTAGAAGCAATGATTGTCTGTAAGCAACGTCCACAACAATAGACCGTGCACACCTGTAGATCAGCAACTGACCCTTGTACTCATATCAACATAACCACTTAATTATACACGAGACAGTTTTTTAACCAAAATATATACATTATTTATTATTACTAGTAAGCTTTGTAAAGCATCACATATCCATCCTTAGCCCATTCACAGTCACCTACAGACATTGTGCTGAATCGTATATATCGTTTGCCGTTGAACACTGAAACATTCTCACAACTGTAAACGCTGAATAAAACAGACTCCACCTGGACACAATCTGACCAACCCCTGCCCCACCCAGACTAAAAACCAGACTCAAAAATCCGACTCACCACGCGAACGACCACAATTTCAGTCGACTACAGTAATCCCAAAGATGTAACTGTGTAGGCAAGCCAAGAAGATGGTCGTGTTTTCCCACACACAGAGATGGCAGACTGCCGGAGCTGGCTGTGTTTACCACAGAGACTGCCAGTGTTGCCTGTTGCTATAGGCAGTGTGGGTTTTGTGGCCGCACAAAGAGTGTCTCATACATGCATCATTTATGCCGCTACTTAAACTCCCTGTCCACCACACGTGTCTCACGAGTGCGGCTGTCAGAACACGGCTCACATCATTAATTAGTAACACACTGTGTGGTTGACCTGATAAGCACACAGTCAGTCTGTCTGTGTGCTATTGCATGGGTGGGATGGGGAACAATTACGGTCTTCACTATCATTTACTCGCATCATCAGTGATCAGGAAAGATGACAACTGCATGAATACTCACAATGTCACAACACTATGCAGCAATATTAGATTAATTACACAACCATCAAGTATTACATAATAGCCATTTTAAAGCAAATTAACTACACTTCTGGTAATACATTGCCATTTTGGGCATAAATTTTGTCTGAAAAAGGAGATATTATTGTGTGATTTAATAGTCATATTTATGTTTTGAAGTCAGTGTTTTGCCTCCTAGCAAAATGTGGTGCAAAACTGTAATTTTTGTGTTTTTATTTCAAGAATTTTTTATGAAATACTTATCAATGCCAATTTTTTTAATGATGTGGCTGTCAGCGGTGTCACTTTTGGAAATGTGTGACACCTCTTCATTGTCACCTTTGGAAATGTGTGGCACCTCTTCATTGTGACCGTAGGAAATGTGTGGCACCTCTTCATTGTGACCTTTGGAAACTGTGTGACACCTCTTCATTGTGACCTTTGGAAATGTGTGGCACCTCTTCATTGTGACCTTTGGAAATGTGTGACACCTCTTCATTGTGACCTTTGGAAATGTGTGCACCTCTTCATTGTGACCTTTGGAAATGTGTGACACCTCTTCATTGTATTTGGAAATGTGTGCACCTCTTCATTGTGACCTTTGGAAATGTGTGGCACCTCTTCATTGTCACCTTTGGAAATGTGTGGCACCTCTTCATTGTCACCTTTAGAAATGTGTGGCACCTCTTCATTGTCACCTTTGGAAATGTGTGGCACCTCTTCATTGTCACCTTTGGAAATGTGTGGCACCTCTTCATTGTCACCTTTGGAAATGTGTGCACCTCTTCATTGTCACCTTTGGACATGTGTGATACCTCTTCATTGTCACCTTTGGAAATGTGTGACACCTCTTCATTGTCACCTTTGGAATGTGTGACACCTCTTCATTGTCACCTTTGGAAATGTGTGACACCTCTTCATTGTCACCTTTGGAAATGTTGACACCTCTTCATTGTCACCTTTAGGAAATGTGTGACACCTCTTCATTGTCACCTTTGGAAATGTGTGACACCTCTTCATTGTCACCTTTGGAAATGTGTGGCACCTCTTCATTGTCACCTTTGGAAATGTGTGACACCTCTTCATTGTCACCTTTGGAAATGTGTGACACCTCTTCATTGTCACCTTTGGAAATGTGTGACACCTCTTCATTGTCACCTTTGGAAATGTGTGCACCTCTTCATTGTCACCTTTGGAAATGTGTGACACCTCTTCATTGTCACCTTTGGAAATGTGTGACACCTCTTCATTGTCACCTTTGGAAATGTTGACACCTCTTCAATGTGTCACCCCTTGTAGGAAATGTTGACACCTCTTCATTGTCACCTTTGGAAATGTATGACACCTCTTCATTGTCACCTTTGGAAATGTATGACACCTCTTCATTGTCACCTTTGGAAATGTATGACACCTCTTCATTGTCACCTTTGGAAATGTATGACACCTCTTCATTGTCACCTTTGGAAATGTATGACACCTCTTCATTGTCACCTTTGGAAATGTATGACACCTCTTCATTGTCACCTTTGGAAATGTATGACACCTCTTCATTGTCACCTTTGGAAATGTATGACACCTCTTCATTGTCACCTTTGGAAATGTGTGACACCTCTTCATTGTCACCTTTGGAAATGTATGACACCTCTTCATTGTCACCTTTGGAAATGTATGACACCTCTTCATTGTCACCTTTGGAAATGTATGACACCTCTTCATTGTCACCTTTGGAAATGTATGACACCTCTTCATTGTCACCTTTGGAAATGTGTGACACCTCTTCATTGTCACCTTTGGAAATGTATGACACCTCTTCATTGTCACCTTTGGAAATGTATGACACCTCTTCATTGTCACCTTTGGAAATGTGTGACACCTCTTCATTGTCACCTTTGGAAATGTGTGACACCTCTTCATTGTCACCTTTGGAAATGTGTGACACCTCTTCATTGTCACCTTTGGAAATGTATGACACCTCTTCATTGTCACCTTTGGAAATGTATGACACCTCTTCATTGTCACCTTTGGAAATGTATGACACCTCTTCATTGTCACCTTTGGAAATGTATGACACCTCTTCATTATCACCTTTGGAAATGTATGACACCTCTTTAATTATCACCTTTGGAAATGTATGACACCTCTTCATTGTCACCTTTGGAAATGTATGACACCTCTTCATTGTCACCTTTGGAAATGTATGACACCTCTTCATTGTCACCTTTGGAAATGTATGACACCTCTTCATTGTCACCTTTGGAAATGTATGACACCTCTTCATTGTCACCTTTGGAAATGTTGACACCTCTTCATTGTCACCTTTGGAAATGTGTGACACCTCTTCATTGTCACCTTTGGAAATGTATGACACCTCTTCATTGTCACCTTTGGAAATGTTGACACCTCTTCATTGTCACCTTTGGAAATGTGATGACACCTCTTCATTGTCACCTTTGGAAATGTATGACACCTCTTCATTGTCACCTTTGGAAATGTATGACACCTCTTCATTGTCACCTTGGAAATGTGTGACACCTCTTCATGTCACCTTTGGAAATGTATGACACTCTTACATTGTCACCTTTGAAATGTATGACACCTCTTCATTTCACCTTTGAAATGATGACACCTCTTCATTGTCAACTGAAAAACACCATGTACCTTTGGAATGTATGCACCTCTCATTGTACTTTGGAAAGTTACACCTCTTAATTGATACCTTTGGAAATGTGACACCTCTTCATTGTCACCTTTGGAACATGTGTGACACCTCTTCATTGTCACCTTTGGAAATGTATGACACCTCTTCATTGTCACCTTTGGAAATGTATGACACCTCTTCATTGTCACCTTTGGAAATGTATGACACCTCTTCATTGTCACCTTTGGAAATGTATGACACCTCTTCATTGTCACTTTGAAAGAGATCTTCATTCACCTTTGGAAATGTATGACACCTCTTCATTGTCACCTTTGGAAATGTATAACACCTCTTCATTGTCACCTTTGGAAATGTATGACACCTCTTCATTGTCGTCACTGGTCACCTGTGGCAGGTGCATGGATAAAGACAGGTGCCAGAAGTATGACACTTCCTTACGTGTGTCACCACTATACTAGCTGCCTCGGTTCCTTTACGCCCGACTTAAATAATGATGATGATGACCTTGGTTTTAGTCAAACATATTTCCTGTCCATCAGATCCTGTACTGTTGCTGATAGTTTCCAGCAGTCTTTGTGATACTTGATGTTACTGCTTATCAGGACTACATCATCTGCAAATTCAAGATCTGTGAATGTGTCCTCTGGAAGCAGCCTACTCCACCATTCTCTGATGGTAATACTAATTCCCAGATTCTTCTATCGATTGTCTCATGATACAGTCCAGTATTGTAATAAATAAGTAAATAATTATGGAGCTAGGGTATCACTCTGCAAAACAATGACCTTTACATCAAATAAAGTGGTTTTTCTGTCTTGTGAAATAAGAGATGCTGTAATGTCTTTAAACAGGATTTCAATAACATTCACAATCTTCTCCACAATTTGATAGGCACACAACATTTTGACCATTTGGCCACAGCAAACTGAATCAAAACACCAGTCCACCTTAACTACTGGCAAAGGTATGACCTCAGCATTGTTTTCAAATCTGCTTTATATGGCTCCAGATCACTTAGCTGTATGAAACAATGCATGAGTAGTCTTCACAAATTAATTGCCGCATGGCTGAATTCTTCCCAGAGAAGCCGAGATGGTATTCAGTTGAACAGGTCTGCCAGGGAGTGAAATGTAAACCACTGAACAATCCTGAGGATTGGATACTGCACTATATAAGAATTTACTTTTTATAATAATGTTCTGTGATGTGTTAGTGTATGTGATGTCATAGTGTTAGTTCATGTAATGTTATGTCTGATGTCATAACATTAGTGTCTGTGATGTTGTGATGTTAGTGTGTGATGTCATGATGTTAGTGTCTGTGATATCAATATATTAGTGTATGTTGTGTCATTATATTAGTGTCATTATATTTAGTGTCCTACGCAAGAACCACTGAGCCTACACAAGAACCACTGAGCCTACACAAGAACCACTGAGCCTACAGCAAGAACCCTGAGCCTACACAAGAACCACTGAGCCTACACAAGAACCACTGAGCCTACACAAGAACCACTGAGTCTACACAAGAACCACTGAGCCTACACTAGAACCACTGAGCCTACACAAGAACCACTGAGTCTACACAAGAACCACTGAGCCTACACTAGAACCACTGAGCCTACACTAGAACCACTGAGTCTACACAAGAACCACTGAGCCTACACTAGACCAAGAACCACTGAGCCTACACAAGAACCACTGAGCCTACACTAGAACCACTGAGCCTACACAAGAACCACTAAGCCTACACAAGAACCACTGAGCCTACACTAGAACCACTGAGTCTACACTAGAACCACTGAGCCTACACAAGAACCACTGAGCCTACACTAGAACCAGTGAGCCTACGCAAGAACCACTGAGCCTAAACAAGAACCACTGAGCCTACACAACCACTGAGCCTACACTAGAACCACTAAGCCTACACAAGCACCACTGAGTCTACACTAGAACCACTGAGCCTACACAAGAACCACTGAGCCTACGCAAGAACCACTAAGCCTACACTAGAACCACTGAGCCTACACAAGAACCACTAAGCCTACACAAGAACCACTGAGCCTACACAAGAACCACTGAGCCTACACTAGAACCACTGAGCCTACACAAGAACCACTAAGCCTACACTAGAACCACTGAGCCTACACAAGAACCATTAAGCCTACACTAGAACCACTGAGCCTACACAACCACTAAGCCTACACAAGCACCACTGAGTCTACACTAGAACCACTGAGCCTACACAAGAACCCCTGAGCCTACGCAAGAACCACTGAGCCTACACAAGAACCACTGAGCCTACGCAAGAACCACTGAACCTACACAAGAACCACTGAGCCTACATAAGAACCACTGAGCCTACACTAAAACCACTGAGCCTACACAAGAACCACTGAGCCTACACTAGAACCACTGAGCCTACACAAGAACCACTGAGCTTACACTAGAACCAGTGAGCCTACGCAAGAACCACTGAGCCTACACAAGAACCACTGAGCCTACACAACCACTGAGCCTACACTAGAACCACTAAGCCTACACAAGCACCACTGAGTCTACACTAGAACCACTGAGCCTACACAAGAACCACTGAGCCTACGCAAGAACCACTAAGCCTACACTAGAACCACTGAGCCTACACAAGCACCACTAAGTCTACACTAGAACCACTGAGCCTACACAAGAACCACTAAGCCTACACAAGAACCACTGAGCCTACACAAGAACCACTGAGCCTACATTAGAACCACTTGTGTCTTTATATTAGTCATTATATTTGGGCCTACACAGAACCACTGAGCCTACACAAGAACCACTGAGCCTACACTAGAACCACTGAGCCTACACAAGAACCACTAAGCCTACACAAGCACCACTGAGTCTACACTAGAACCACTGAGCCTACACAAGAACCACTGAGCCTACGCAAGAACCACTGAGCCTACACTAGAACCATTGAGCCTACACAAGTAAACCCCAAAACCCTGAGCCTACACAAGAACCACTGAGCCTACACAAGAACCACTGAGCCTACACTAGAACCACTGAGCCTACACAAGAACCACTGAGCCTACACTAGAACCACTGAGCCTACACAAGAACCCCTGAGCCTACACTAGAACCACTGAGCCTACACAAGAACCACTGAGCCTACACTAGAACCACTGAGCCTACACAAGCACCACTGAGTCTACACTTGAACCACTGAGCCTACACAAGAACCACTGAGCCTACACTAGAACCACTGAGCCTACACAAGAACCACTGAGCCTACACAAGAACCACTGAGCCTACACTAGAACCACTGAGCCTACACAAGAACCACTGAGTCTACACAAGAACCACTGAGCCTACACTAGAACCACTGAGCCTACACAAGAACCACTGAGCCTACACAACAACCACTGAGCCTACGCTAGAACCACTGAGCCTACACAAGCACCACTGAGTCTACACTAGAACCACTGAGCCTACACTAGAACCACTGAGCCTACACAAGAACCACTGAGTCTACACAAGAACCACTGAGCCTACACTAGAACCACTGAGCCTACACAAGAACCACTGAGCCTACACAAGAACCACTGAGCCTACACAAGAACCACTGAGCCTACACAAGAACCACTGAGTCCACACAAGAACCACTGAGCCTACACTAGAACCACTGAGCCTACACAAGAACCACTGAGTCTACACAAGAACCACTGAGCCTACGCAAGAACCACTGAGCCTACGCAAGAACCACTGAGCCTACGCAAGAACCACTGAGCCTACACAAGAACCACTGAGCCTACACAAGAACCACTGAGCCTACACAAGAACCACTGAGCCTACACTAGAACCACTGAGCCTACACTAGAACCACTGAGCCTACACTAGAACCACTGAGCCTACACTAGAACCACTGAGCCTACACCACTAGAACCACTGAGCCTACACACGAACTACTAAGTTGACCGGCGTCTGATTCTGTTCACACTTTCACGTGGATGAATTATTTATGGGATTTGGATCATTGACTTATTGATCAACATCAGCGTCTCATGAGTGAAGGTGTTTTTAAAAGGACTGCATAAATTAGTCACTCTAGAATTATTTCCTTAACCTAAGAGCCATGTGTTGTGCCGGCACAAAAAAGAACCAATCGATCAGAGAAATAATTAACACGTGCTGAATGAGTCACTTTTATGGGACTTTTGCATAATTGAAGTCAGATGCTGAAAGGTGGTTGCAGCTAAGAATGTACCACGTCACGCACGTGGAAATAAATTCTATTCAGTACATAAAAAGGAAATTTTATTTTATTTGATCCATTAGTTGCTTTCGTGAGCTTGAACATTAATATCATACTTAATTAATTTGACAGTGTTTGTGGTTCTCAGAGACCCGTAGACAGACGATTTCTAGCTGATGTCACATGACTGACTCTGGAATGACATATATACATACAAGTTGATTTAATAATGTGGCAGAAATCAATTCTCTACATAAAATAGGCAGGTGGTACAGCAAGCTACAAAATGAATACCTTTTTATTTTATGTCAAGAAACACCATTTTCTCCTGTGGTGGCTGGTGGCCTTAAGCTGCTTATCAAACAATGACTAAGTGTAAAAAATCTATTCTAAATGTAAATGTTATCAAGTCAGATGGCACGCATCACAAAATCTTGATAATCATCTAAGCTATTTTATAAAATATATGTAATATTATACGTGTTATATTTATGAAATAAATCCAATATGGCTATTCATAAGTTTCCATAAATACGTTTCTCTCGAAAGTTGGTGTTTTACTACAAATGGATTTAAAAATTTGGCGAAATAACTTACAAAAAAGGGGGCACAAGTACACCCCACGAATATTTTTATTTTTTGGAAAAACCATTTTTCCCCCTGTGGTGGGTGGTGGGCCCCTTTAAACTGCTTATCCCAAACAATGCTAAGTGTAAAAAATACATTTTTAAATGTAAATTTATGATCTGACATGACTCATCAGACATGGTCTGAACCAGAGTAAGGATGACATGACTTCTAGGACTCACCAGACAAGTGTTTCAACCCAGAACATTTCTATGACTCAACTCACTGGTGAGGCCCCGTCCCCATGACGATGAAATGACTCCGATGACTCATTATACAAGCCCCGTGAACCCTAGTGAAGATGACATGACTTGTATGACTCACTAGACAAGGCCATATACTGCAGTGGGGAAGACTTCTATGACTCAACTTATTGTGACCCAGTGGACCCCAAGTGAGGATGACATGACTTCTACGAAGACAAAGCCCTGGATTCCAGCTAGGATGACATGACTTGTATGACTCAGCAGACTCACCACACAAGGCCCTGGACCCCAGTAAGGAGGTCTCCTCTTGTGTTGGCAAAACAAACTCCTCGTTGAGTGACGTCAAACACCAGTTCCCGGACCAGGACGTTCTGCTTGTTCCAGATCTTAAAATAACACGCCAATGTCAAGTTTTTCTTGTGTTGGAAACTGGTTTTATTTTTTACCCAATCATCTGTTTGGCCAATGATAGATGATCACTCAAAACTGATTATGCGATAGCATATATATACATATACATCATATATCTTACTATTTTACATCTTTTAATATTGCATGTCTGTAGGATTGTGTGTATGAGGACCTTACTGAAAAGAAATCTAGTGTATATTTTAATGTACACCGTATTTAGCTGAGCCATCCTGAATAAATATATTATATCATCAGTTGTGCAATATTGCAGTGCATATAATAATAATAATAAATAACAGTATTTGTCTACGCCATATCTCTAGCAATAAAACCATTCAGAGGCGCATTACACTTTACATGAATATACAGATTACCTTAAAATAAACAATAGAGACGTAGTTGTAAAATAAATAGATCAGTAAAAAAAGTTCAATATAAATAAATAAAAATTTAAAATTTAAATAATTAAATAATTAAATATATATAATATATATATATATATATATATATATATATATATATATATATATATATAACACTTGTATATTTGCAGCAGTGAAGTGGTACATAACATCAGTATTACACGTCCCAGTATGTTTGTTGCATGTTTCATTTTATAGTTTTTTAGACTCAAAACAGCATGATCAAAGTGACATGGTCCAGTAAATTTTGGTCAAGCACACTTCTAAACACAACTATCTGAGAAAGGTACAATCCCAAGAAGAAGTACTCCCAGCTGAATACACCCTCTTCTGTGTTCTACAATGTTGAACACAACAGCCACTTCTGGACCCTGATAAAAACTAGATACACCAACATTAATGAGACCATCATTATAGCTACTAGATACACCAACCTTAATGAGACCATCATTAGCTGCTAGATACACCAACTTTAATGAGACCATCATTAGCTGCTAGATACACCAACTTTAATGACACCATCATTAGTTGCTAGATACACCAACTTTAATGAGACCATCATTAGCTGCTAGATACACCAACTTTAATGAGACCATCATTAGCTGCTAGATACACCAACCTTAATGAGACCATCATTAGCTGCTAGATACACCAACTTTAATGACACCATCATTAGCTGCTAGATACACCAACTTTAATGACACCATCATTAGTTGCTAGATACACCAACTTTAATGAGACCATCATTAGCTGCTAGATACACCAACTTTAATGAGACCATCATTAGCTGCTAGATACACCAACTTTAATGACACCATCATTAGCTGCTAGATACACCAACTTTAATGACACCATCATTAGTTGCTAGATACACCAACTTTAATGAGACCATCATTAGCTGCTAGATACACCAACTTTAATGACACCATCATTAGCTGCTAGATACACCAACTTTAATGACACCATCATTAGTTGCTAGATACACCAACCTTAATGAGACCATCATTAGTTGCTAGATACACCAACCTTAATGAGACCATCATTAGCTGCTAGATACACCAACCTTGATGATACCATCATTAGCTGCTAGATACACCAACTTTAATGACACCATCATTAGTTGCTAGATACACCAACTTTAATGAGACCATCATTAGCTACTAGATACACCAACCTTAATGAGACCATCATTAGCTGCTAGATACACCAACCTTAATGAGACCATCATTAGCTGCTAGATACACCAACTTTAATGAGACCATCATTAGCTACTAGATACACCAACCTTAATGAGACCATCATTAGCTGCTAGATACACCAACTTTAATGACACCATCATTAGCTGCTAGATACACCAACTTTAATGAGACCATCATTAGCTGCTAGATACACCAACTTTAATGAGACCATCATTAGCTGCTAGATACACCAACCTTAATGAGACCATCATTAGCTGCTAGATACACCAACCTTAATGAGACCATCATTAGTTGCTAGATACACCAACCTTAATGGGACCATCATTCGTTGCTAGTTACACCAACCTTAATGAGACCATAATTACATGCTAGATACACCAACCTTAATGAAACCATCATTAGCTACTAGATACACCAACTTTAATGACACCATCATTAGCTGCTAGATACACCAACTTTAATGAGACCATCATTAGTTGCTAGATACACCAACTTTAATGAGACCATCATTAGCTGCTAGATACACCAACCTTAATGAGACCACCATTAGTTGCTAGATACACCAACCTTAATGAAACCATCATTAGCTACTAGATACACCAACCTTAATGAGACCATCATTAGCTACTAGATACACCAACCTTAATGAGACCATCATTAGTGCTAGATACCCCAACCTTAATGACATCATCATTAGTTGCTAGATACACCAACCTTAATGAGACCATCATTAGCTACTAGATACACCAACCTTAATGAGACCATCATTAGCTACTAGATACACCAACCTTAATGAGACCATCATTAGCTGCTAGATACACCAACCTTAATGAGCCCATCATCAGCTGCTGTAGCAAACAGACCCAACCCTGGGCAGCAGGAAATGCCATTGATCTGAAACAAAGACAACATCACACAGAAAACCATGAATGTCTAAGTCAGTACAAATTATAATGTGATATATATATATATAATATTGGCCTATATAACTATTATACATGATTATGGTCAGTGTCATGTGTCTGTCAAGGGAAGATACTATAAAAAGCCTCCAATGTCAGCATGTCACCTGTATAAATATATGTGACAATAAAAAGCCTACCACACCAGTGTGATCGGTCTATGTCTGTTATAGCTACTTCCCGTTATAGCTACTTCCCGTTATAGCTACTTCCCGTTATAGCTACTTCCCATTATAGCTACTTCCAGTTATAGCTACTTCCCGTTATAGCTACTTCCCGTTATAGCTACAGTTTTTTCCTGTTATAGCTACTCATTAAGTTTGACAGGCAAACTAGTCCCGTTATAGCTACTTATTTAATTACACAATTCAGGAGGGGACAGCAAGAGGGAGCATTAACTATTTCAAGTTACTGTAAGATTCCTACATGAAATGTATTATTGAAGGACACATTTTAAAAGTTATAAGAATGATATATAAATGTACCTGTCAGTTATTTGAAATGGATAATATACCATAAAACACTTGTGCAAAATATTTTTTTCAAAAGACAACTACGTTAATTTACTGAGTACAGAATTGCATTTATCAAAAAAAAAAATGTTTCCTCACCACTTTCGCAAACTTGAAATTCCATCCCTCAACATGGTTATTTGTTCATTTGTCACTTTCTGTGTAGGGTGAACAGTGACATTTATATGAAATTTGGTGTGTCGGTTTATGATCACGAGTCTATGCATCCCACTAATTTTTAGGTCAATCCCAGTCAGCATCCAAGCCATTGTTTCGCTTAAATTTGACACAGAATGCTTGAACTGGTTCAAATGTTTAGTGTTAAAATAAAATAGTAAGTATGTGTACATATATATATATATATATATATATATATATATACTTATATACATAGACATTCCACATGTCCATGGTGATTTTTTAATCATCATCAAGCCATGTCTCCACAAAGTACTCGTCAAAAAGTATCACTTGACTTTGTTGAAATTCCTTATATCAAAGCCGTCCACCCCTCATGGACATCAGCTGGATGGAGATGAAATAGTTAATGCTCCCTTATCTTGTTACATTGTAAAATGGAGAAATAGAAAAGTAGCTATAACGGGACTAGTTCAACTGTCAAACTTAATTAGTAGCTATAACGGGAATAAAAAGTAGCTATAACAGGAAGTAGCTATAACGGGAAGTAGCTATAACGGGAAGGCACCGTGTGATCAACTATGCCATAGTGTCAACGGAAGACAACAAAATGCCTACTCTGTCAGTGTGGTTGTCTGTGTCACTGTGTCAAAAGAGATTAAAAAAAAGCCTACTATGTCATAGTGGTCACCCATGTCACAGTGTCAAGGGAAGAGACAACAAAATGCCAACTATGTCAGTGTGGTTGTCTTTGTCACAGTGTCAAGGGAAGAGACAACAAAATGCCTACTATGTCAGTGTGGTTGTCTGTGTCACAGCGTCAAGGGAAGAGACAACAAAATGCCTACTATGTCAGAGTGGTTGTCTTTGTCACAGCGTCAAGGGAAGAGACAACAAAATGCCTACTATGTCAGAGTGGTTGTCTTTGTCACAGCGTCAAGGGAAGAGACAACAAAATGCCTACTATGTCAGAGTGGTTGTCTTTGTCACAGCGTCAAGGGAAGAGACAACAAAATGCCTACTATGTCAGAGTGGTTGTCTTTGTCACAGCGTCAAGGGAAGAGACAACAAAATGCCTACTATGTCAGAGTGGTTGTCTTTGTCACAGTGTCAAGGGAAGAGACAACAAAATGCCTACTATGTCAGTGTGGTTGTCTGTGTCACAGTGTCAAGGGAAGAGACAACAAAATGCCAATTATGTCAGTGTGGTTGTCTGTGTCACAGTGTCAAGGGAAGAGACAACAAAATGCCTACTATGTCAGAGTGGTTGTCTTTGTCACAGTGTCAAGGGAAGAGACAACAAAATGCCTACTATGTCAGTGTGGTTGTGTGTGTGTCACAGTGTCAATGGAAGAGACAAAAAAAATGCCTACTATGTCAGTGTGGTTGTGTGTGTGTCACAGTGTCAATGGAAGAGACCACAAAAATGCCTACTATGTCAGAGTGATTATCTGTGTCACAGTGTCAATGGAAGAGACAACAAAAATGCCTACTATGTCAGTGTGGTTGTGTGTGTGTCACAGTGTCAATGGAAGAGACAACAAAAATGCCTACTATGTCAGAGTGATTATCTGTGTCACAGTGTCAATGGAAGAGACAACAAAAATGCCTACTATGTCAGTGTGGTTGTGTGTGTGTCACAGTGTCAATGGAAGAGACAACAAAAATGCCTACTATGTCAGTGTGGTTGTGTGTGTGTCACAGTGTCAATGGAAGAGACCACAAAAATGCCTACTATGTCAGAGTGGTTGTGTGTGTGTGTCACAGTGTCAATGGAAGAGACCACAAAAATGCCTACTATGTCAGAGTGATTATCTGTGTCACAGTGTCAATGGAAGAGACCACAAAAATGCCTACTATGTCAGAGTGATTATCTGTGTCACAGTGTCAATGGAAGAGACCACAAAAATGCCTACTATGTCAGAGTGATTATCTGTGTCACAGTGTCAATGGAAGAGACAACAAAAATGCCTACTATGTCAGAGTGATTATCTGTGTCACAGTGTCAATGGAAGAGACAACAAAAATGCCTACTATGTCAGAGTGATTATCTGTGTCACAGTGTCAATGGAAGAGACAACAAAAATGCCTACTATGTCAGAGTGATTATCTGTGTCACAGTGTCAATGGAAGAGACAACAAAAATGCCTACTATGTCAGTGTGGTTGTGTGTGTGTCACAGTGTCAATGGAAGAGACAACAAAAATGCCTACTATGTCAGTGTGGTTGTGTGTGTGTCACAGTGTCAATGGAAGAGACAACAAAAATGCCTACTATGTCAGTGTGGTTGTGTGTGTGTCACAGTGTCAATGGAAGAGACAACAAAAATGCCTACTATGTCAGAGTGGTCGTCGGTGTCCCTGTGATATAGATCACCTTTCATCAGCTCGTACATGTGGACCTTACTGAAAGAACATCAGTTATAATTATGAGATGCTTAACATGTATATCATGTCTCATTGATGTTAGGTAGGTAATAATTGACTAATTGTATAGTGCCTGCATCAATCAGACTGATCTCAGGCACTTCACACACATGTACACATTACATATGTTGTGCTAGTGAAATCAGCTTAGACTATGTAAGTTTTATATGACTAATTACAATAAATCTGTGTGGTCACTATGTTAGAGAAGTTGTTGTTCACATTATAAAACAGGAGTCAAACTTTACATAACTAAAGCAAAGAAACAATCATTGCACCATCTGCCATTCGGGTAAAAGAATCTTGTTGAATGAAAAGACATATCAATTAAATTAATTGTTTGCCGACGTTAGCAGTGTCAGTGTTAAAAATAAGTCACATATTGGCTAGGCATGAAACGTGAGTGATGGAACTGCTTGATGGCAATCATGTAGAGATAAACAGACACACGTATCATGTAAGCAGAGGACTTCTGCACACTGGTGTCTGACTTTGTCAAGAGGGGCTTGAATACACACCTAGAAAATTTGAATAATCCACTCAGAGGTAGCATATCATTTGAAGCTTCAAGAGTAGTATGGTGATGTGGGGGGTCTTCAGGTGCATTTGCTGTTTTTTTACCCTCAATGGATGCAGCTGATGACTATGGGAGTGCAGCTGTTTTTGGAAGCTTTGAGGTGCATTTTGGTGTGGTACATTTGGAGATTTCTGGGGAAGTACTAAGTCGTCACAAGTGCAAACATTCTCACCCAAAATGCGGCAATGCTATGTAGCTACTACCTGTGGCATCATTGTCAGAAAACTGTGTCCTCCAGAATAATGATTTAAGTGAACAAGATTAGAACGAAATAATATTTACAATAATTAAGTGCTCACCCAATTTTCTTCACTTGGGAAAAGCAGATTACATCATCCATCATGCGTATGCGAAGTATTTCAACTCGAACCACCATCTGCATGACAATATATGACACATGTGACCCATGTGAATAAACAGCATACTCTGTACTGTGAATCCATGTGAAATACGGCATACAGTGTACTGTGAATCTGTGTGAAAAATGGCATACTCTGTACTGTAATTCCATGCAAATGCAAAATATGGGACGTTTCATTAAAAATGCAGGTGAAATGGCATTTCCTGTAAAAACAAGCTGTAAAGTTGACAACTGCTACCTGAGCAACCATTATAGTTGGACGCACTCACTGAGTACATGAGCTTCAGTGTGATGTGATCTTTCAGTTGGCGGTCATTGACAAAGACAACTTGCCACACATGAATGTGCACGTCCTCGCCAAATGACACAAGGGTTGGTGGCGCGTCACTTGAGTGGCATGCTGACTCAAGCAGACACACTGCACCGTGGTGGGCCATCACCACCTCACTCATCTGCTCCACCTCCGCATAGAGCAGGCAGATCTGAAACAACAACTCACTGACTCACTCATCTGCTCCACCTCCGCATAGAGCAGGCGGATCGGATCTGAAACATACAACACTCACTAACTCACTCATCTGCTCCACCTCTGCATAGAGCAGGCAGATCTGAAACATACAACACTCACTGACTCACTCATCTGCTCCACCTCCGCATAGAGCAGGCAGATCTGAAACATACAACACTCACTGACTCACTCATCTGCTCCACCTCTGCATAGAGCAGGCAGATCTGAAACATACAACACTCACTGACTCACTCATCTGCTCCACCTCCGCATAGAGCAGGCAGATCTGAAACATACAACACTCACTGACTCACTCATCTGCTCCACCTCTGCATAGAGCAGGCAGATCTGAAACATACAACACTCACTGACTCACTCATCTGCTCCACCTCCGCATAGAGCAGGCAGATCTGAAACATACAACACTCACTGACTCACTCATCTGCTCCACCTCCGCATAGAGCAGGCAGATCTGAAACATACAACACTCACTGACTCACTCATCTGCTCCACCTCTGCATAGAGCAGGCAGATCTGAAACATACAACACTCACTGACTCACTCATCTGCTCCACCTCCGCATAGAGCAGGCAGATCTGAAACATACAACACTCACTGACTCACTCATCTGCTCCACCTCTGCATAGAGCAGGCAGATCTGAAACATACAACACTCACTGACTCACTCATCTGCTCCACCTCCGCATAGAGCAGGCAGATCTGAAACATACAACACTCACTGACTCACTCATCTGCTCCACCTCCGCATAGAGCAGGCGGATCTGAAACACACAACACTCACTGACTCACTCATCTGCTCCACCTCTGCATAGAGCAGGCAGATCTGAAACATACAACACTCACTGACTCACTCATCTGCTCCACCTCCGCATAGAGCAGGCAGATCTGAAACATACAACACTCACTGACTCACTCATCTGCTCCACCTCTGCATAGAGCAGGCAGATCTGAAACATACAACACTCACTGACTCACTCATCTGCTCCACCTCCGCATAGAGCAGGCAGATCTGAAACATACAACACTCACTGACTCACTCATCTGCTCCACCTCTGCATAGAGCAGGCAGATCTGAAACACAAATCTGATAAAAGTTACAAAACTATATATCCACCAAAACTTTCAAAATGATGAAAGGAAGTTCAAATTTTCTGCATAACCTAGGTTTTATTAATATTTTGACATTAAAAATCAGCCAATTCTAAGTTGTATGGTGGAAATGTTGCACAAAATGTGTTCATCTGACACAGCATGACCCTACATTATAACACAATTTAGACTACGCTCTTTAAATACATTGCAAGTATTCTAACAGTATTCATATCACACTTTTTTAAACAAACTAAGAACTAAATTGTACTTGCATCAAACAACAGATTCCACATGTTTTGGAGAAAATTCAGCCACACAGCAATTACTGATCAAAACTTGACCATATCACTTTTTTCATGAAAAAATGCATCCTGGATGCCTGAATATAGGTCCCCCATATAAATTGCCCATTGTCCGTGATTCAGACAGAAACACAAATAACTGGTTCAGCCCCTACTCGCCCACTAATACGTGGTGTAGCATGTGGAATTTCTATGATTCAAAATAAATATTAGCTCTGATTTACATTTATAATGTTTCACTGACAACGAAGCACTTCTATATCTTTACTTTACTTTCCCTGCAATATGGAACCCCCAAACAATGCCTGACATGTTTCAGATTTTTGTGAATTTCTTATCTTACCATCAAGATTTATTAATTTTAGTGCAAGCAAGAAAATATATTTCACACAATTTTAATGCAAGGAAGAAAATATATTTCACACAATTTTAATGCAAGCAAGAAAATATAATTCACACAATTTTAATGCAAGCAAGAAAAAAAATCACACAATTTTAATGCAAGCAAGAACATTTTATTCACACAATTTTAATGCAAGCAAGAAAATATAATTCACACAATTTTAATGCAAGCAAAAAAATTTAATTCACACAATTTGCCACCATCTTCAAATCATCTGCTCCCTGCAGGCCATATACTATAAGAGATGTGGAACTGTCACACTCATACATGGTGCAACTTACCTGGCCATCTGCCAAACCAGTAAATATCAGTGACTTCTCCTTGCCTTTGTTCATGTTACCCTGTGAACAAATAAACATTTCCAGTGCTTAGAATGGCATCTCTAACCTTCACACACCCAGGTATAGGAGCATCAACATCTCCTGAGTAAGTACACACTGATTAGTTGTTGAGTGGTAATAACAATTAAGAGCCAGCTTATTTCTGTGTGGCCATAACAACTAGGAGATTGTTTACCATTTTTCCTGTTGTTCGGTCGGTCGGTCGGTCGGTCGGTCGGTCGGTATCTTATTGTCGATCGATCGACCAATCGATGGGCCATGCACAGGACCGTCTTTGGTCGTCGATGCACTTGTCAGATGGTGCTGGGTTAGTGTCACTTCATCACCAATCGATCGTCAATCATGTCAGTTGAGTCGTCGATCATCGTCGTATCGACCAACATCAACATACAAGTTAGTCGTCACGAGTCGATCGGCAATCGGTCAATCTTATTGCTACATACACACCACAACTACATGGGCCATGCACAGGATCTGTTCCTCTTGCGTCTCAGACTGCATCTTGTACAGAATGTGTGCTGGGTTAGTGTCACATTCATACACCAACACTACAACAAGACAAGTTAGTGTCACATTCATACACCAACACTACAACATGACAAGTTAGTGTCACATTCATACACCAACACTACAACATGACAAGTTAGTGTCACATTCATACACCAACACTACAACATGACAAGTTAGTGTCACATTCATACACCAACACTACAACATGACAAGTTAGTGTCACATTCATACACCAACACTACAACATGACAAGTTAGTGTCACATTCATACACCAACACTACAACATGACAAGTTAGTGTCACATTCATACACCAACACTACAACATGACAAGTTAGTGTCACATTCATACACCAACACTACAACATGACAAGTTAGTGTCACATTCATACACCAACACTACAACATGACAAGTTAGTGTCACATTCATGGACCAACACTACAACATGACAAGTTAGTGTCACATTCATACACCAACACTACAACATGACAAGTTAGTGTCACATTCATACACCAACACTACAACATGACAAGTTAGTGTCACATTCATACACCAACACTACAACATGACAAGTTAGTGTCACATTCATACACCAACACTACAACATGACAAGTTAGTGTCACATTCATACACCAACATTACAACATGACAAGTTAGTGTCACATTCATGCACCAACACTACAACATGACAAGTTAGTGTCATATTCATACACCAACACTACAACATGACAAGTTAGTGTCACATTCGTACACCAACACTACAACGTGACAAGTTAGTGTCACATTCATACACCAACACTACAACATGACAAGTTAGTGTCACATTTGTACACCAACACTACAACATGACAAGTTAGTGTCACATTCATACACCAACACTACAACATGACAAGTTAGTGTCACATTCAGTACACCAACACTACAACATGACAAGTTAGTGTCACATTCATACACCAACACTACAACATGACAAGTTAGTGTCACATTCATGCACCAACACTACAACATGACAAGTTAGTGTCACATTTGTACACCAACTCTACAACATGACAAGTTAGTGTCACATTCATACACCAACACTACAACATGACAAGTTAGTGTCACATTCATACACCAACACTACAACATGACAAGTTAGTGTCACATTCGTACACCAACACTACAACATGACAAGTTAGTGTCACATTCGTACACCAACACTACAACATGACAAGTTAGTGTCACATTCGTACACCAACACTACAACATGACAAGTTAGTGTCACATTCGTACACCAACACTACAACATGACAAGTTAGTGTCACATTCATACACCAACACTACATGACAACATTCTCACCAACACTACAACATGACAAGTTAGTGTCACATTCATACACCAACACTACAACATGACAAGTTAGTGTCACATTCATACACCAACACTACAACATGACAAGTTAGTGTCACATTCATACACCAACACTACAACATGACAAGTTAGTGTCACATTCATACACCAACACTACAACATGACAAGTTAGTGTCACATTCATACACCAACACTACAACATGACAAGTTAGTGTCACATTCGTACACCAACACTACAACATGACAAGTTAGTGTCACATTCATACACCAACACTACAACTGACAAGTTAGTGTCACATTCATGCACCAACACTACAACATGACAAGTTAGTGTCACATTCATACACCAACACTACAACATGACAAGTTAGTGTCACATTCATACACCATCACTACAACATGACAAGTTAGTGTCACATTCATACACCAACACTACAACATGACAAGTTAGTGTCACATTCATACACCAACACTACAACATGACAAGTTAGTGTCACATTCATACACCAACACTACAACGTGACAAGTTAGTGTCACATTCATGCACCAACACTACAACATGACAAGTTAGTGTCACATTCATACACCAACACTACAACATGACAAGTTAGTGTCACATTCGTACACCAACACTACAACATGACAAGTTAGTGTCACATTCGTGCACCAACACTACAACATGACAAGTTAGTGTCACATTCATACACCAACACTACAACATGACAAGTTAGTGTCACATTCATACACCAACACTACAACATGACAAGTTAGTGTCACATTCATACACCAACACTACAACATGACAAGTTAGTGTCACATTCATACACCAACACTACAACTGACAAGTTAGTGTCACATTCATACACCAACACTACAACGTGACAAGTTAGTGTCACATTCATACCAACACTACAACGTGACAAGTTAGTGTCACATTCATACACCAACACTACAACGTGACAAGTTAGTGTCACATTCATACACCAACACTACAACGTGACAAGTTAGTGTCACATTCATACACCAACACTACAACGTGACAAGTTAGTGTCACATTCATACACCAACACTACAACGTGACAAGTTAGTGTCACATTCATACACCAACACTACAACTGACAAGTTAGTGTCACATTCATACACCAACACTACAACATGACAAGTTAGTGTCACATTCATACACCAACACTACAACGTGACAAGTTAGTGTCACATTCATACACCAACACTACAACGTGACAAGTCAGTGTCACATTCATACACCAACACTACAACGTGACAAGTCAGTGTCACATTCATACACCAACACTACAACGTGACAAGTCAGTGTCACATTCATACACCAACACTACAACGTGACAAGTTAGTGTCACATTCATACACCAACATTACAACGTGACAAGTTAGTGTCACATTCGTACACCAACACTACAACGTGACAAGTTAGTGTCACATTCGTGCACCAACACTACAACATGACAAGTTAGTGTCACATTCGTGCACCAACACTACAACATGACAAGTTAGTGTCACATTCATGCACCAACACTACAACATGACAAGTTAGTGTCACATTCATGGACCAACACTACAACATGACAAGTTAGTGTCACATTCATACACCAACACTACAACATGACAAGTTAGTGTCACATTCATGCACCAACACTACAACTGACAAGTTAGTGTCACATTCATGCACCAACACTACAACATGACAAGTTAGTGTCATATTCATACACCAACACTACAACATGACAAGTTAGTGTCACATTCATACACCAACACTCCAACATGACAAGTTAGTGTCACATTCATACACCAACACTACAACATGACAAGTTAGTGTCATATTCATACACCAACACTACAACATGACAAGTTAGTGTCACATTCATACACCAACACTACAACGTGACAAGTTAGTGTCACATTCATGCACCAACACTACAACATGACAAGTTAGTGTCATATTCATACACCAACACTACAACATGACAAGTTAGTGTCACATTCATACACCAACACTCCAACATGACAAGTTAGTGTCACATTCATGCACCAACACTACAACATGACAAGTTAGTGTCACATTCATGCACCAACACTACAACATGACAAGTTAGTGTCACATTCATGCACCAACACTACAACATGACAAGTTAGTGTCACATTCATGGACGAACACTACAACATGACAAGTTAGTGTCACATTCATGGACCAACACTACAACATGACAAGTTAGTGTCACATTCGTGCACCAACACTACAACATGACAAGTTAGTGTCACATTCATACACCAACACTACAACATGACAAGTTAGTGTCACATTCATACACCAACACTACAACATGACAAGTTAGTGTCACATTCATACACCAACACTACAACATGACAAGTTAGTGTCACTTCCAACTACAAAGACTAAAACACAACAAGCTAATGTCACAAATATGACACATTTGAAGCAACGCTTTTATGTGTTAATTAGTTGGGTTGACCAGGGAAGATATAAATTTATATTACTATTAACTATAATTTAGCATAAAAAGGTAGCAGAATTTGTGTTTTACTTTAAATTCAGCTGTATTGTTCTGTATTGTATTATCATTTTAGATAAGAAAGACTGGCCACCTGATAGGATTAAATACTTCAGACACTACAACATTTAACACAATTATGTGACTGTACATGTATCACTTCCCATTAAAAGCATATATAAAAACCATTATATATATATATATATATATATATATATATATATATATATATATATCTTACCTTCTCCACAGATGAGCAGATAAAGTTGATTCTCAGTTCTTTCATACACGGTTCGTGATGGCAACTAAAACATAGAGCAAGATTGATGTAGAAATTGCGGTTATGTTTCAGGGGCTACAACAAACTTTGTTGATTTATTCTCCATCATCAGCATTCACCAGGCACCACTGACACATGACGGTATATTTGGTAGGTACAGTTTGTGGCCTACCAGTTACCCCTCAAACAAGAGTGACACTTCCGTGGATCCAGGCACACTGCGGAATCAGGGGAAATGAAACAGCCGACAGACAGGCTTGCAAACGAAAGGGGAAACTGGAAAAATAAAATGACCACGCAGGTTATGTCACATGACTGATGTTCCATGAATAACCCCGGTTGGCCACTCACATTGACCCCAACAAATGATCCAAGTTCTGAAAAAGGTTGGTCAGTTAGGGTTAGTTTTTGCACCTCATCAACACTGAAAGGTATCTTTTTTAATGACAGGTTTGTATAAAAATACATTGGAATAAGCATACTTACATTTGTTTACTTTCAGGCTACAGTGCAGTAAGGCTCAGATATAATGCACTCACTTATACCAAAGCCTCACACAGAATAATAAATACTGTCTCAAACTCATACCTCAGATGATATGCAGAGAAAAAGACTGGGAACGACTGGCTTAGTGCATATGACACAAACCACTTCAGACAGAATGCCAAGACAAACACCTACATAATAATTAAGCCAAATCGATTATAGCTAGACTTGTTTTGAGACATTATACCAAGTGAGTGGATCGAGCACTCACCTTAAGGTTGGGCAGTGGGTAGAGAATGGTGACCACAGCTCCAGACACAGGACACATGACTCGCACACTTCCGTCCTACAAACACATTACTTCACCAACACACAGGACACATGACTCACACACTTCCGTCCTACAAACACATTACTTCACCATCACACAGGGCATATGACTCGCACACTTCCACCCTATAAACACACGTTACTTCACCAACACATAGGACACATGACTCGCACACTTCCATCCTAATAAACACACGTTACTTCATCAACACACAAGACACATGACCCACACACTTCCGTCCTACAAACACCTTACTTCACCAAAACACAGGACACATGACTCACGCCCTTCCGACCTACAAACACATTACTTCACCAACACACAGGACACATGACTCACACACTTCCGTCCTACAAACACATTACTTCACCAACACACAGGACACATAACTCACACTTCCATCCTATAAACACACGTTACTTCACCAACACACAGAACACATGACTCGCACACTACCATCCTACAAACACCTTACTTCACCAACACACAGGGCACATGACTCGCACACTTCCATCCTATAAACACACGTTACTTCACCAACACACAGAACACATGACTCGCACACTTCCATCCTATAAACACACGTTACTTCACCAACACACAGAACACATGACTCGCACACTTCCATCCTATAAACACACATTACTTCACCAACACACAGGACACGACTCGCCCACTTCCGTCCTACAAACACGTTACTTCACAAACATACAGGACACATGACTCACACACTTCCATCCTATAAACACATGATACTTCACCAACACACAGAACACATGACTCGCACACTACCATCCTACAAACACCTTACTTCACCAACACACAGGGCATATGACTCGCACACTTCCACCCTATAAACACACGTTACTTCATCAACACACAAGACACATGACCCACACACTTCCGTCCTACAAACACCTTACTTCACCAAAACACAGGACACATGACTCGCACACTTCCGTCCTACAAACACGTTACTTCACCAACACACTGGACACATGACCTTCCATCCTATAAACACACGTTACTTCACCAACACACAGGACACATGACTCGCACACTTCCATCCTAATAAACACACGTTACTTCATCAACACACAAGACACATGACCCACACACTTCCGTCCAACAAACACCTTACTTCACCAAAACACAGGACACATGACTCACACACTTCCGTCCTACACACACGTTAATTCACCAACACACTGGACACATGACCTTCCATCCTATAAACACGTTACTTCACCAACACACAGGGCATGCACATTTCCGTCCTATCAAAACCGTTTCTTCACCCAAAAATATAGTACAGAGGTTGCACACATATTTGTCCATTCAAACACGTTTCTTGACCAACACATCGATTTCCTTTTTTATTGTCATAACAGATTTTGAAAACTTACTGAGGCTGATACAACAATCCTGTTTGCATGCTGAGCTGATGAAGATGAGAAGGCATCGAGAATATCTGCCTGAATGCCAGTCACCAAGTGATAGAACTGTAACAGAAGATATCAGCCTGATTTTACCAACTGATAGAACTGTAACAGAAGATACCAGCCTGAATGCATTTTACCAAGTGATAGAACTGTAACAGAAGATATCAGCCTGAATGCATTTTACCAAGTGATAGAACTGTAACAGAAGATATCAGCCTGAATGCATTTTACCAAGTGATAGAACTGTAACAGAAGATACCAGCCTGAATGCATTTTACCAAGTGATAGAACTGTAGCAGAAGATACCAGCCTGAATGCATTTTACCAAGTGATAGAACTGTAGCAGAAGATACCAGCCTGAATGCATTTTACCAAGTGGTAGAACTGTAACAGAAGATACCAGCCTGAATGCATTTTACCAAGTGGTAGAACTGTAACAGAAGATACCAGCCTGAATGCATTTTACCAAGTGGTAGAACTGTAACAGAAGATACCAGCCTGAATGCATTTTACCAAGTGATAGAACTGTAACAGAAGATAGCAGCCTGGATGCATTTTACCAAGTGATAGAACTGTAACAGAAGATACCAGCCTGAATGCATTTTACCAAGTGATAGAACTGTAACAGAAGATACCAGCCTGAATGCATTTTTCCAAGTGATAGAACTGTAACAGAAGATACCAGCCTGAATGCATTTTACCAAGTGATAGAACTGTAACAGAAGATATCAGCCTGATGCATTTTACCAAGTGATAGAACTGTAACAGAAGATATCAGCCTGAATGCATTTTACCAAGTGATAGAACTGTAACAGAAGATACCAGCCTGAATGCATTTTACCAAGTGATAGAACTGTAGCAGAAGATACCAGCCTGAATGCATTTTACCAAGTGATAGAACTGTAGCAGAAGATACCAGCCTGAATGCATTTTACCAAGTGATAGAACTGTAACAGAAGATATCAGCCTGAATGCATTTTACCAAGTGATAGAACTGTAACAGAAGATACCAGCCTGAATGCATTTTACCAAGTGATAGAACTGTAGCAGAAGATACCAGCCTGTATGCATTTTACCAAGTGGTAGAACTGTAACAGAAGATACCAGCCTGAATGCATTTTACCAAGTGATAGAACTGTAACAGAAGATACCAGCCTGAATGCATTTTACCAAGTGATAGAACTGTAACAGAAGATACCAGCCTGAATGCATTTTACCAAGTGATAGAACTGTAACAGAAGATACCAGCCTGAATGCATTTTACCAAGTGATAGAACTGTAACAGAAGATACCAGCCTGAATGCATTTTTCCAAGTGATAGAACTGTAGCAGAAGATACCAGCCTGGATGCATTTTACCAAGTGATAGAACTGTAACAGAAGATACCAGCCTGGATGCATTTTACCAAGTGATAGAACTGTAACAGAAGATACCAGCCTGAATGCATTTTACCAAGTGATAGAACTGTAACAGAAGATACCAGCCTGAATGCATTTTACCAAGTGATAGAACTGTAACAGAAGATACCAGCCTGATGCATTTTACCAAGTGATAGAACTGTAACAGAAGATACC
Organism: Ridgeia piscesae; assembly: GCA_025642075.2. Lineage (NCBI taxonomy): Eukaryota > Metazoa > Annelida > Polychaeta > Sabellida > Siboglinidae > Ridgeia > Ridgeia piscesae. The sequence goes on from JAODUO010000558.1 coordinate 229,922, forward strand.
AGCCTGAATGCATTTTACCAAGTGATAGAACTGTAACAGAAGATACCAGCCTGAATGCATTTTACCAAGTGATAGAACTGTAACAGAAGATACCAGCCTGAATGCATTTTACCAAGTGATAGAACTGTAACAGAAGATACCAGCCTGAATGCATTTTACCAAGTGATAGAACTGTAACAGAAGATACCAGCCTGAATGCATTTTACCAAGTGATAGAACTGTAACAGAAGATACCAGCCTGAATGCATTTTACCAAGTGATAGAACTGTAACAGAAGATACCAGCCTGAATGCATTTTACCAAGTGATAGAACTGTAACAGAAGATACCAGCCTGAATGCATTTTACCAAGTGATAGAACTGTAACAGAAGATACCAGCCTGAATGCATTTTACCAAGTGTAGAACTGTAACAGAAGATACCAGCCTGAATGCATTTTACCAAGTGATAGAACTGTAACAGAAGATACCAGCCTGAATGCATTTTACCAAGTGATAGAACTGTAACAGAAGATACCAGCCTGAATGCATTTTACCAAGTGATAGAACTGTAACAGAAGATACCAGCCTGAATGCATTTTACCAAGTGATAGAACTGTAACAGAAGATACCAGCCTGAATGCATTTTACCAAGTGATAGAACTGTAACAGAAGATACCAGCCTGAATGCATTTTACCAAGTGATAGAACTGTAGCAGAAGATACCAGCCTGAATGCATTTTACCAAGTGATAGAACTGTAACAGAAGATACCAGCCTGAATGCATTTTACCAAGTGATAGAACTGTAACAGAAGATACCAGCCTGGATGCATTTTACCAAGTGATAGAACTGTAACAGAAGATACCAGCCTGGATGCATTTTACCAAGTGATAGAACTGTAACAGAAGATACCAGCCTGGATGCATTTTACCAAGTGATAGAACTGTAACAGAAGATACCAGCCTGGATGCATTTTACCAAGTGATAGAACTGTAACAGAAGATACCAGCCTGGATGCATTTTACCAAGTGATAGAACTGTAACAGAAGATACCAGCCTGAATGCATTTTACCAAGTGATAGAACTGTAACAGAAGATACCAGCCTGAATGCATTTTACCAAGTGATAGAACTGTAACAGAAGATACCAGCCTGAATGCATTTTACCAAGTGATAGAACTGTAACAGAAGATACCAGCCTGAATGCATTTTACCAAGTGATAGAACTGTAACAGAAGATACCAGCCTGAATGCATTTTACCAAGTGATAGAACTGTAACAGAAGATACCAGCCTGAATGCATTTTACCAAGTGATAGAACTGTAACAGAAGATACCAGCCTGAATGCATTTTACCAAGTGATAGAACTGTAACAGAAGATACCAGCCTGAATGCATTTTACCAAGTGATAGAACTGTAACAGAAGATACCAGCCTGAATGCATTTTACCAAGTGATAGAACTGTAGCAGAAGATACCAGCCTGAATGCATTTTACCAAGTGATAGAACTGTAACAGAAGATACCAGCCTGGGATGCATTTTACCAAGTGATAGAACTGTAACAGAAGACACCAGCCTGGATGCATTTTTCCAAGTGATAGAACTGTAACAGAAGATACCAGCCTGGATGCATTTTACCAAGTGATAGAACTGTAACAGAAGATACCAGCCTGAATGCATTTTACCAAGTGGTAGAACTGTAACAGAAGATACCAGCCTGAATGCATTTTACCAAGTGATAGAACTGTAGCAGAAGATACCAGCCTGAATGCATTTTACCAAGTGGTAGAACTGTAACAGAAGATACCAGCCTGAATGCATTTTACCAAGTGGTAGAACTGTAACAGAAGATACCAGCCTGAATGCATTTTACCAAGTGGTAGAACTGTAACAGAAGATACCAGCCTGAATGCATTTTACCAAGTGGTAGAACTGTAACAGAAGATACCAGCCTGAATGCATTTTACCAAGTGGTAGAACTGTAACAGAAGATACCAGCCTGAATGCATTTTACCAAGTGATAGAACTGTAACAGAAGATACCAGCCTGAATGCATTTTACCAAGTGATAGAACTGTAACAGAAGATACCAGCCTGAATGCATTTTACCAAGTGATAGAACTGTAACAGAAGATATCAGCCTGAATGCATTTTACCAAGTGATAGAACTGTAACAGAAGATACCAGCCTGAATGCATTTTACCAAGTGATAGAACTGTAACAGAAGATACCAGCCTGAATGCATTTTACCAAGTGATAGAACTGTAACAGAAGATACCAGCCTGAATGCATTTTACCAAGTGATAGAACTGTAACAGAAGATACCAGCCTGAATGCATTTTACCAAGTGATAGAACTGTAGCAGAAGATACCAGCCTGAATCCTTTCACAGAGACAGAACTCTTCTACTAGATATCAGCCTGAATGCCTTCATAAAGTGACAACACTCTAACAGAAGACATCAGCTCGAACGTCTTCCCCAGGTAACATACCATTTTCTGTCATATATGATACAAACATAAAACTGTTTCACACCTTACAGCAGTATGGCCATAAAGCATGCTTTTATGCAATGCAGGTGTATGTCAATGATATTAACTAAATGTTACTAGTACTCGGTAATGCTACTTGACAAAATCACAAAGCAGTCTTGCACAGACGCACCAGATTCAGTCGAAACATCTTCAGTGCAGAGGCTGACCAGCAGACTATTTCGTTTGTGTCCACAAACTTCATTCCTAGGACCGGCTCGCCAACTTCTATCTTCTGTTGCTGTGGGAACACTGAGAGAATACACACACCTGACCAAGAATGTCAAGGGTTGGTTGTCCTGCATGTTGCCAATACCACAAACTTGAAAGCACAGTGCAACTAACCCAGCCCAAGCGTCTGAGCCAATGTTATGAGGTTACACCCTGAACATTTTGCAAGTACAACATTCAATTTACATATCGTGTTTCAGGCTTATTAAACACACTTTCGCAGGATGTAAATCAACAAATTCATTCTACTGCTAAGAATACTACATTAAGAATGTTCATTCATACACGATGTTTTTTTTTGCACATGACATATAATGTACCATACTTTATGGAACACACCTACCTGTAAAATCTGATACACCTACCTGTAAAATCTTACACACCTACCTGTACAATCTGACACACCTACCTGTACAATCTGACACACCTACCTGTACAATCTGACACACCTACCTGTACAATCTGACACACCTACCTGTACAATCTGACACTTTGTACCTACCTGTACAATCTGACACCTATCTGTACAATCTGACACACCTACCTGTAAAATCTGACACACCTTCTTGTACAATCTGACACGCCTACCTGTAAAATCTGACACACCTACCTGTAAAATCTGACACACCTTCTTGTACAATCTGACACGCCTACCTGTAAAATCTGACACGCCTACCTGTAAAATCTGACACACCTACCTGTACAATCTGACACACCTACCTGTACAATCTGACACACCTACCTGTACAATCTGACACACCTACCTGTACAATCTGACACACCTACCTGTACAATCTGACACACCTACCTGTACAATCTGACACACCTACCTGTACAATCTGACACACCTACCTGTACAATCTGACACACCTACCTGTACAATCTGACACACCTACCTGTACAATCTGACACACCTACCTGTACAATCTGACACACCTACCTGTACAATCTGATACACCTACCTGTACAATCTGACACACCTACCTGTACAATCTGACACACCTACCTGTACAATCTGAACACCTACCTGTACAATCTGACACACCTACCTGTACAATCTGACACACCTACCTGTACAATCTGACACACCTACCTGTACAATCTGACACCTACCTGTACAATCTGACACACCTACCTGTACAATCTGACACACCTACCTGTACAATCTGACACACCTACCTGTACAATCTGACACACCTACCTGTACAATCTGACATGCCTACCTGTACAATCTGATACACCTACCTGTACAATCTGACACACCTACCTGTACAATCTGATACACCTACCTGTACAATCCGACACACCTACCTGTACAATCTGACACACCTACCTGTACAATCTGACACACCTGCCTGTACAATCTGACATATCTACCTGTACAATCTGACACTCTACCTGTACAATCTGATACACCTACCTGTACAATCTGACACACCTACCTGTACAATCTGACACACCTACCTGTACAATCTGACACACCTGCCTGTACAATCTGACACATCTACCTGTACAATCTGACACACCTACCTGTACAATCTGACACACCTGCCTGTACAATCTGACACATCTACCTGTACAATCTGACACACCTACCTGTACAATCTGACACACCTACCTGTACAATCTGACACACCTGCCTGTACAATCTGACACATCTACCTGTACAATCTGACACACCTACCTGTACAATCTGACACACCTACCTGTACAATCTGACACACCTACCTGTACAATTTGACACACCTGCCTGTACAATCTGACACATCTACCTGTACAATCTGACACTCTACCTGTACAATCTGACACACCTACCTGTACAATCTGATACACCTACCTGTACAATCTGACACACCTGCCTGTACAATCTGACACATCTACCTGTACAATCTGACACTCTACCTGTACAATCTGACACACCTACCTGTACAATCTGACACACCCACCTGTACAATCTGACACACCTACCTGTACAATCTGATACACCTACCTGTACAATTTGACACACATACTTGTACAATCTGACACACCTACCTGTACAATCTGACACTCTACCTGTACATTCAAGGGACCACCTACTTGTTCCAACATATCCAACCGCCACAGTCGGATGGTGCCGTCCAAGGATGCACTGATCAGTAGTGGCTCATTTGGATGCAGCAGCATTTCTGAAATAAACATATTCACACCTTTGTTCGTCAAGCAAATTCAGTCACACTTCCATATCTGCAACTTAGGTACATAGAAGGGCCTTCAATTCTTATATCTGGAAGGCTGCAACTCAGTTACATCTACGAGACCTGAAGATGGGAGAGCAAGCATTCATTTATAGCAGGAATACCAACAATTAATTTACAGTACAATTTAGCTATGACAGTGACAGTAGAAAGACATGAAGTTAAAAGGGAGGCCTATATCTCCGTTACAATAGGGAGGCCTACAGTTCAGTTGCAATAGGGAGGCCTATATCTCAGTTACAATAGGGAAGTCTACAACTGAACTACAATAAGAACACCATTAGTTATGTATTTTCAAGGGAGTCCTACAATTCGGTAAGGCCAGATTGTACAGTTAGGTGTCCTTTGTGTTAAGATGAGGACAAGTTGAACTGACCAGTGACAGTGCTGTTGTGTCCAGGTAACTCATGCATAAGAGAGAACACATTCGCATAACTCCAAACCTACAACACACAAAGACACATACAATTTTTCACTATAATTATGTGATAATAAAATTAGGTCATTATAATCCGAGAATAACACATCCACTCAGAAAACAGTGGTACTAGCAGAAACACTGCACTTTGTGTGAAAATATTGTGTGAACAAATGTTGTAATTAACCAATTTGTAAAGGAATTATATCCAGACATTTAAACAGAATTTTCTGTAATAGTAAGGGACTTGGCCAAGGTGAATTAAATCCTGAGGTGACCAGATATGTTAGTAGGAATAATTTCCTACATTTACTGCTACAGAAATCATTTGGAAGTTCCATAGGGTGACTCTAACATCAGGCTAGCTTTACTACCGAGGCGGTCACCTGTAAAACATTTCTTGAAGCAGGTGTCAGTCATACCTGGATAATACCACCATCCACTGCAGTTATCACAAAGTCATTGGCCGGTTGAAAGGCAACACTGGAAAAGAGAAGGGTTAGCAAGTTCACCCCACACCAGATGTCACCCAAAGGACCCACCCTGCTGGAAAAAAATAAAATGTACAAATTCTTATCTAGCACATTATTAGGACTGATCAAAGCTTTTCGCACTTTACTCCCTGGCAGACCTGCTCAATCAAACACCATCATGACTTTTATGGGAAACATTCAGTCATGTTGCAATTAATGTACACAGAAATATCCAGCAGTTTATATCAGGTATACAGTCATATAACTGAACGTACTCGAGGCGCCTAGAGCGAATAAACTTGCCCAAGGTTCGACATGCCAGCGTAGGATACAAACTCACACTTGCATCATCATCCCAATGAAACATCTCACAATGATACACAAAACATTTACTAACATAAACAGTAACAGATATACTGTCTTATGCTAGACTTTCCTAGTGAAAATTCACAGGACAAAAAACGTAAAGTAAAATATTTTGCATAAGAAATACAGGAGAAATGAGATAATATACATTGATGGAATTTAATAAAAATTTGTCCTTATTTTTCATATCTTTCAACATATATTAGTAGAATGCAGCGTCATTATGAAAACATACTTCCGACTGATACACAAAAAGAATCGAGTAATGAAACGAGATAAATGTAAATGATTTCATGCAAATCTCGTAAACATTTAAAGCCTGCTTATGAATATTTGCAACATTGTTGACTAAGGAAGATCATTTACCTGGTGATATTTGGATCCTGACAAATCTGGAACTTGTGCAACTGCACCTGCAACTATAGGCAGGATGACACAGTTAGGGACAAAGCTGCTGTGTCTCCTTCGGGGAAAGTCTACACAAGAGACGATTTGTTCTGTTTACTTACGTGTTTGGAAGTTCCCTAATGTTAAGTCAACACTATAATTCGATGCATCTCACTTTACGGTGGGTTCCTTGGTGTTACAGCCACCTCAACTTTATATGTAAACATTACAAAAAAACTGATAAATTAATCAGTGATAAATTAATTAACTTAATATATGAAAATGTGTATGTAGTACCTGTCTTGTAGGGACACCTGTCGGGCCAAGCAAAAGTGTCCCTACATTGCAGGTGTCCCCTCGTCAGAAGGACAGGAATTTGCCAAAAGAAATTCCAGAACACAATCTTTATTTACATCCACATTACAACATACCTAAATCACATTTATGCCCACAGTTATAATACCCATAAAAATGAAGTGTAATAATATCACATTTAATATTACAGTAGAACCCCTCATTTAAGACTGTTTTGGATTAATTCAATTAAGTATTAAAATGTGCGCTTTCTCCGTTCCCAGCATCCATTGTACTGAACAGGAAATGGTTGCCGCCATCTTTAAATATTATTGAAATATATTTATCAAAATAAAGTTAACTGTCCGCCCTAGCAGGTGAAAAATAACAAAAAATCACTGTCCGCGTCTGCGTCCACCAGGTGGCCGCTCATCTCAGGGATATTTCCGTTGAAAAGTGATCGGGACATCGGAACACTGTCCGAACATAGCAGGTGGCCGCTCGTTGCGGGGGCTGCTGAAGACAGGTTCTACTGTACTATGTACACATACGCTACTACACAAAAAATCCTTGTACATTTTTAATGTTACTTTGTAATAAACGGTCTTACTAAAAGTTATAGTAAGTAGTTAAATAAGTGTGTCACATAAAATGCATGATGTTTCAGACAAACACTTGGCTATACTGTAGCTGCCTGCCACTAACCATGTAGTTCCACAAGTAGACGTTGAAGTGTGTGTGGATGATGAGAATCTGCTGGGGCTTGTTGATACTCATGCCATTTATCAACTACAAACAGTAAAACAGCAAGTCAACTGATATGATGCATCTATCTCTGACTGACCCCACTCACATCTATCAGCCCCACTTTGATGTTGGCAGTGATATTTTACGACATATCTTAATCACCTTCAAATTGCACCAAGATTTTATTATAGCGCCATGGATTGCTTGTTAGAACATTTGTGACCTGTTCTAACGAAATGAGTCACATGTCAGCAAACTTGATTTCGAGAAAACACCATATAAACATTGCATGGTGGTTTTTGACGATTTTGAATTTTCGTCACCAAAGCACTTTAATGTCTTTTCTATCAACTGGTAATGTGTATTTGCAATTTTTTACTATTTAGTACATTTTATAACCTTTTTAGAAAGGCTACGTAACATTTCACGCATGAATTTAGTTAAACAAAGCCGATAAATCGCACTTGTTCGAGTTGCATTCTTCGGGGTTTCCCTTGCCGCATGGCAGACATATTTGTTACTACGGAAAGACCAGCATGTCCACTGTTTGAATCTGCTAGAGGAATTCCTCAATGATGTCAATTTTAGCCAATAGGAACGTTTATCTGAGAGCCCTATCTGTAAACAAATGTCACCAGTTGTGAAGCGTGGTCCCCTGATTGGCTTAAAGCTGTGAATGCATGCGCAGCACGCACTCGCTAGCCGTAAACAAGCGGAATCGATCAGATCGCTGCAACGAAACATTGCAAAAGGTGAAATAGAAGCAAAACAGCAGAATTATGAATGACAAGGCACTCGATCATGTACTTGCATGACCGCGAACTTCAAATGCGATTTTCTCAGTTTGAAGCTTTCTACCCCGGGCATGTTCAGTGTCGAATAACTTTGGCTGTGCGTGAGCTAGCTCCATAATTTTTGCACCGTTGGAAAGCTTAATAAATATTCTTTCCAATGATTGTACTAACTCATTTTTTTTTTACATGCGACTCATTTCGTTAGAACAGGTCATATTTTATAAATGAAAGTAACTAGCTGTTATAACAATGTAGTAAAGGGACAAAGCTACCCAGATATTGAAAAAAACATTTACATAATGATGTGATGTATCTTTTTAATTGGTGTTTCAGTAATCTAAAGCATATAATTTAAATATTAGTCCTATATCCAGCAAAGGCTTAATATACAAATACTTCATTTGTATTGCAACAGACAAACTATACTAAAGCATTCTTTTTTAATAATATAACTTGCTTTATTCCCATTGCAAACCTTATGCCATCATCCTATTTTCCAACACTTTAAGCCAAGCGATATACACACAGTAGAACCTGTACATTCATGCAAGTGTCCCTACATTGCAGGTGCCCCCTTGCCCCTTTGTGAAGTGAAGAAGTTACTTTTCAATTCCAGACAAACCTCATTCTGTGTGAAGTTGATGTCACATGGCCGCAATTCCTTCAGGGCTCCACCCAACTGGAAACAAAACTGCTGAACTGACAAGTCGTGGCATTAGGAGTTACTCGTTTAATAATGTTTACTGTGGCCTTGCAGACTAGCTATAGGCTATAGGATTTTTTTAAAGGCTACAATACCAAACAATATCAACAATATAATAAACAATAATCAGTCAAAACACTTAAGTAACAATTTTGTCACAAAATAGACTTGACACACTTCTAGCGAGGGCAGGCAACGTAGATAGAACATAAGTCAATTTGATTGACATCTTTGTGTGGCAGTGTTTTGAAACCTATGTCTGACATGTACAGTCTATGTCACTTACCGCTGCAACCTTCCAGTGCAGCACACAACCAACTCCTCCCCCAAACAACTCGTTCATCTCCTCGCTGTACACCATGCTGTAAACATCAAACACGTCTTCTATCACTTCAACAAGTAAGTTGTACAGAATAAATAACGCTAACTTAACCTAACCAACCATGGAACAACAAAATTAACTACGGCCTGCAATTACCACTATAAGGTGTTTTTTGCTGGTCAATATTTCCCGATGTAATTAATATAAAGCCTTGCAAAGCCCTATGGAGAGTGATTCATCAATCAATTCATTCAACTGATATTTCCTCTTACTTGGTTTCAAACTACCTTCGTGTTCTTTTAAACATCAGCATTTGGTAAATTAGAGACCAGAGTAATGAATGAACAAACATTATAAGAGAGAGGTAGGTAGATGATATATTCATCACAATGTTGAATTTATAAATAGGACGTCTTTTTAATTTTATGTTGAATAAATTTTGTATTGAAAACTTCTCAAACTCTGAATTGTGACTCAATACAAAATAAAACGTTTTATTTATATGACTAAATTAACTTCCTGTTTTACAGGCTAACATATAATTGGATGTTTTGTTATTGTGTTTACGACATTTATATACTGAATTGTTACAGCTCAGA
>JAODUO010000558.1:245000-275000 GCA_025642075.2 Ridgeia piscesae
ACTAAACATCACAACATAATTAGACATTACAGCAGCACTAGACATTACAGCAGCACTACACATAACAGCAGCAGTAACCATCACGACAGAATTAAACATCACAGTATCACAGTTGCACTCAGCATCACAGCAGCGCTGAACTTCACCTTCACCTATCCCGTAGTCTGGTAGGACCGTTGGGGCGCCACAGATGACCTGGCAACCAGCTCCCTCCATTCCTCTGAGCCTTCCTCATGGTGGTGCCCAGCGTCATGCCAGTCCATTCTGGTATGTTGTCCTCCCATCTCTTTTTCTGTCTGCCTCTTCTTCTCCCTCCTAATGCACTGTGTCCTGCAGGATTGTCTTGGCAAGCCCTGTAGATCTTGTTACGTGCCCATACCATTTCAGTTTGCGTCGCTTTACTGTGGTCAAGAGGTCTTCGTGGGGCCCAATGGGTTGCCAAGTTCTGTTTTGCACCTCTTCGTTGGATATGTAGTCTCTGTACCGCTGCTGTGGTCTGGGCAATCCTGGCGAGAATTGCAGGTTTGGATCCTTCATCTGCAATGATTGCTCCCAGGTATTTGAACCTGTTGACACAATCTAGTTTCTCGCCGTTGACCCTGATGTCAATGCTGATGCCATTGGTGTTGTTGGTCATCAGTTTGGTCTTCTCTGCATTGATCTGCATGCCAAAGGCTGTAGAAGTCTTGTCAAGGCGCGCCACCAAGTTAGCTAGTTCCTGTTCCCTTCCTGCCAGGCCGTCTATGTCGTCGGCAAAATGCAAGTTTATAATTTTCTTGCCAATGCTTACTGTCCCTTCATGGTCATTCAGTGCGCCAGTCATAATTCTCTCCAAGAAGTAGTTGAAGAGGGTGGGGGAGAGCACACAGACTTGTCTTACTCCAACTGTGGTTCTGAACCAGTCCCCTATGCTGTTATTTAAGTAGACTGCGCTAGTGACCACTAGTGCTGAACACTGAGATTTAAAAGGCTCATATCAAAGTGACCATTATTGCGTAAGTTTTGTTTCTTTTCGGATTCGCTCTGGCATTGGGGAAACCATTGGGCTGGAAATGGGGAGTGGTGGACAAAATGTAATGGTTTATAAAGGTGGACGCACTAAGTCGCCCTCTATGTGGAAGGTGAAGAAGATGACCAGTAGCAGGCCTGAGGCTGACCACATGAATGACAGGTAACAACAATTGATAGTGGCTTCAACACTAGACAGGTGAGTACAACTGAAAGAAACAGCAGCCTTGAGTAGTGGCTTTCACTAGAACACCAGTAGCAAAGGCCTGATCAGTGGTGGTGACAATGCAATAATAAAGGCCTCTGATGATCTGATCAGTGGTGGTGACAATACAATAACAAAGACCTGATCAGTGGTGGTGACAATACAATAACAAAGACCTGATCAGTGGTGGTGACAATGCAATAACAAAGACCTGATCAGTGGTGGTGACAATGCAATAACAAAGGCCTGATCAGTGGTGGTGACAATGCAATAACAAAGACCTGATCAGTTGTGGTGACAATGCAATAACAAAGGCCTGATCAGTGATGGTGACAATGCAATAACAAAGGCCTGATTAGTGGTGGTGACAATGCAATAACAAAGGCCTGATTAGTGATGGTGACAATGCAATAACAAAGGCCTCTGATGATCTGATGTAGTGGTGACAATGCAATAACAAAGGCCTGATTAGTGGTGGTGACAATGCAATAACAAAGGCCTGATTAGTGGTGTGACAATGTAATAACAAAAGGCCCAATTTTAACCCAAAAAAAAAGGCTTGATCAGTGGTGGTGACAATGCAATAAGAAAGACCTGATCAGTGGTGGTGACAATACAATAAGAAAGACCTGATTAGTGGTGGTAACAATGCAATAAGAAAGACCTTATCAGTAGTGGTGACAATGCAATAACAAAAACCTAATCAGTGGTGGTGACAATGCAATAACAAAGACCTGATCAATGGTGGTGACAAAGCAATAAGAAAGACCTGATTAGTGGTGGTAACAATGCAATAAGAAAGACCTTATCAGTAGTGGTGACAATGCAATAACAAAAACCTAATCAGTGGTGGTGACAATGCAATAACAAAGACCTGATCAGTGGTGGTGACAATGCAATAATAAAGGCCTCTGATGATCTGATCAGTGGTGGTGACAATACAATAACAAAGACCTGATCAGTGGTGGTGACAATGCAATAACGAAGACCTGATCAGTGGTGGTGACAATGCAATAATAAAGGCCTCTGATGATCTGATCAGTGGTGGTGACAATACAATAACAAAGACCTGATCAGTGGTGGTGACAATGCAATAACAAAGACCTGATCAGTGGTGGTGACAATGCAATAACAAAGGCCTGATCAGTGGTGGTGACAAAGCAATAACAAAGACCTGATTAGTGGTGGTAACAATGCAATAAGAAAGACCTGATCAGTGGTGGTGACAATACAATAACAAAGACCTGATCAGTGGTGGTGACAATGCAATAACAAAGACCTGATCAGTGGTGGTGACGAAGCAGTAACAAAGGCCTGATCAGTGGTGACGACAATGCAATACCAAAATACTAACATTTTTTGTGATGCCAGTCGTAGCAGATTACAACACATTATATATCAATATTGGTAACACTTATGTCAACTTGGCAGGCATCACAGAGATGTTTGAATCTAGCATCATATCCCAAGACTCATGCAACATTTTACTTGAGGACGAAAGTCTAGGCAATACTCTCTCACTTAAACATCCAGCAAAGCCATTAAAGACAGCCTTGCAAGCAAATTTATTTTCGAAGTTGAGCTTTCCAGTAACTGCAATATCTGTAGGCTTTATATGACAGAATGCATGGCGTGCTCTCTGTAAAATTATCATTGCGACATTGGGATAGACCACTCGATCATTGTAGGGCTACCTTTTCAGCAACATCCGCATGGCGACATGTCATGGTTTTTACCATTGACATCTATTGTCATTGATTATCCGGCGTTTTACACTGATTGACCGGCAATACACACTGTGTCACCGACATCGAGATTCTCAAAGACAAAGTCATATATACAAGGTTTGACTTTGAGTCTGACAAGTTAACAAGTTAATTTCAACGCGGTTATTTAGCCGACTGTTATTTTACTTTTAGAAGACTACCGGTATTAGGGAGGTCAGACCAATTTGACGTCCCTTCTGACAACATGGGGAGATAGGGGCCCGAGTTTAGTGGTCGTAATTTATTATCACGCAACATACCTGTTCTTGTATAATTGTTTTATGTTGCTATAATGTCATTCTATGATTCTGCGCCGGTAACTGATTTTTTGGCGGTGTTTAAAAGGTGTTAATGATTTTTCCCTCTCGGTGTCGTATTTCGGTTTTCATTGTTTACGCCCGCGGCCATATTGGATCACGTTGACAGGCCCCATCTTTCAAAACTGTTTGCGAGATTATGTTAATGAGTACGGCCATTTTTAAAAGTATGGAACAAAGAAGAAAGATAAAACTATATGATCATATAAATATCATGGTAATCCGTCGATAAAAAGTTGTAGTAATTAGGCAGTTAAAATGACCTATCTTTGGCGATGTTTTATGGGTACTTATTTAATATGCTTCAAGTTGCTTCATATGCAGTAGTGTAAAGAATTGTCTGGACGATAACGTGGTCACAGTGATGGCTTGCCAATCGATAGCACAAACTGCCACAAAGTCCGTTTATGGAGCCCCTGTCTGAAAGTACGTCGCCATTTTGCCTTCTTCATCCGTACGCGTGGTGCACGCAATGCATTGTGGTATACAAAGCACACGGATCCCGACGTGGTCGACAGCGGATGTTTTAATTAATAGTATTATAATTTATAGATGACATGTTCTGACGGCTGCAGGTGTGGCTGTGCAAACTAATTAATTACTGCCATGTTTAATGTAGCAAATTTATATTAAATTGTTTATTTGTATTGTATTGTTTTATATGTTTAGCATATCGTTTGCATGTTTGTGTATTGGTTAGGCTACATTTAATTGATTAATTATTTTAAAAATTGATTATGAATTTTTATCAATTTTTTCAAATTATATTACACATGACTTATTATGTTGTTACTGGGGTACTCTTTGATGACAATTAATATTTACACAAGTGATTAACTTTCTGTTGTTAATCTTTAAGTCAGAGCAGTGTAATTTTGTTTAATGATCTTGTGATTGATGTACAAAATCAAATAGGAGAATGTTTGGAAAACAATCAAATATTTTTTTTGGTAAAATAAAATTTTCATTATTATTTCATGTGTACTTGAAGGAAGCAGCATTGTATTTTAATTAATTACTAATATCAGAAGAAGAAAATTAGCATTTCTAAAGGTTTATTGGCAAGATTACATCTGTCAGAAATTTGTCGGAAAATGGTGAAAAATTTGAAATTTCAAAAAATTGCAGTTTCCTTAATATTTCATCTACATACATGAAATAAGCACCATTGCACTTCAGTTAGTGAATATGACTAAGGAAAAATATATAAAATTACAATATGTGTGGTTTATATAAAAAAATCATATTAGCAAGCCGTCAGAAAGTCATGAAATTCGTAACTTCACACGTCTGTAGTTTGCTTAATATTTCACTTAAATACATGAAACAACTACCATGATACTTCTTATGGTGACTACTTTCAGGGAAGAGCAAAAAAAAATTTGTTCGAAAGAAAAATTTGGTCCGACCACCCTACCGGTATAGAATGTACGTCTTTCAGATATATAACGTATGACGTAAACAGTGAGTTTTTTCTTCACATTTTACGACATTTAGCAAGACAACGACCGGTATGCTTTCAAGCGGTATATGACTATCTCTTCTCCTTTCTCGAAAAATTAAGAGAAACTTAGCCAGGCTTAGCACTGGCACTAGCAGTAGCACCGATGGAAAACAGTAGTTTATGTTCCAGACAGAACAGCTAGTATATTGTTTGATAAGTATGTAAAAGAGCCTATTGCAAGTAAAGTATAGCAGGATGAGTTAGTTTGTTTATTGACTCTACAGCAGAAATCATAGAAAAGTTAAGAGCGTCTGAATGTTCCACTCACTTAGTCCAGGGAGAAGAGCGCCCGCCATCGTCTGCCAAGTGATGACGTAGCGGGTCAGTCGGCGCGCTTCAGTGGCTCCATCTCCCAGGTAACGGTGAATCATTTTTACTGCTTTGGCAAAGTTCGGGTGATTCGCACTGTCGGATAAATATTATCGATGCGATTGCCAAGCCCAAGAACTGGGTGATGGACAGTTAAGTAACAGCAAAGGGGATCATTCCTCGAACCAAACTAATCTGTCGACGGAGACGCCGATAAGAAAACAGTATGCATTTTTTTTTAAATACCACATTTCCGTGACTGTAGAAAGCTTCGCTTGCCAAGTCTTGACATTTGGCTAATAATTCATTAATTGTCATACATTTATATATATTTAGCATAGTTCTCGTTTTGATAATATCAATTGAGCTTCGATTTGCTTCTATTAAAACTACTAACTAAAATGTGTATTTATGCCTGATGTAATAGTAATAGTAGGCCTAGTGTGTCAAAGTAACAGAACTTTACAACATCGAAGTAACAGTACTTATCATGTTAGAAGCAGCAGCGCATAAGCTCCAACACTTGATGCCGAAGAGGATATCAAGGATCAGTTCTACTCCTTAATTAATGCAGAATATGCAGAACATGCAGAACATGACCTTGTTGGCGTGTAATTAGTAACATCCTTTTCCGACAGAAAAACATGTACAATACAACATGGATGCACCCACGTTCTAAACACTGGCACCTCTTGGACTATGTTATAGTTCGTGCCTGTGACCAAAAAGAGGTCTGCATTACACGAGCAATGCGCGGAACAGGTGCATTTTCAACAGATCATCGCCTAGTGTGATCGATCTTGAACATTTGCCTTGCTCGCAAATATCGTAAACATAAAAAATGAACTAGGATAAATAAAACATAAAATCCCTCTAAGATCCACGCACACGAACTAAGCTCCAAGAATCTCTCTCCTCTTGTCTTGTTGATCATCCTTCAACTGACGCAGATGTTGACCAGCAGTAGGACAATCGCTACATCTTTGTGGATGACGGAGTTAAGTGTCTCCTACAGCTGATGGCTCTCGCCCCAATGCCAGTATCATCGTGGAAGCAAGCACAACTAGCATTGAGGTAATGGTAGTGCAGAACCAACTCCGCTGAGCTGGCCACTGTATCAGAATGTCAGACAACCGTCTCCCCCAACCAGTACTTTTTGCACAACTAACACATGGTGTGAAAACACGTGGTGGCCAGAGAAAACGATTCAAAGAAGCTGCTAAACATTATGATTATAAGAAAGGCTAAATTGACATCAATGCCTGGGAATTTATAACTGCGGCCCGTCCACGTTGGCGCCGTAGCTTACACCAGGCAAACCGTCTACCTCACGAGGCGAAGAAACGGCAGAAGAGAAAGGAGAGGTAGATGACTCAATATCTTCACGTCTCCTTTCCATCTGACACCTCCTACTCACACTGCAACAAGATCTGCAGATCAAAAATCGGCTTCTTGAGTCACCTCAAGGCACAGGACCGACAATTAGAAGACGTCATCCTCTTTTCGAGGGACCGCTGATGACTTAACAAGTTAAACAAAAACATGATATAATAACAATAAAAAGCAATGTAATAGTAATTAGTGATCTATCAGCCTCTACCAGCCTCTCGTCGTGTAGGTCTGTATCGGGTGAAGGCATCGGAACACGGGGGGTGAATGTGGTTGGAGATTTGAGGCAAACATCCGGGAGTTTTGCTTGTATTCTCGGAGACCAGGCGATGCATCCAAAGTTGGAAATATTTGCGAAATGAGGCCGCACTAAATGCCTAAGTATTTAATATTTCCACTAATTAATTTAACCAATCGAAGAAAAACACCAGGAAGCTTGTTATAGCGAAGAACAGCTCGTACGTGGATTTGGGTGTGTGAGCTTAAACAAGAGGAGGGAGGGGGGATTGCCAACATGGGTTTTGAAATTGTGATTGTGAAGGATATGGGGAAGGATACAAAAATGTGCTGTAAATGTGTTACAGAGATACGCAGTTAAATGTGGTCCATTACTAAAATAATCTGCGCGCAAGCACGCTCAAATGTGCACATACACCACTTCACACCGCATAAACATATCGCACACAAGAACACATGCATGTTCAGTACACACGCGCACACGCGCGCACGCGCGCACGCTCGCACACGCGCGCACACGTGCGCGCACACGCGCACGCACGCGCGCGCGCACCACACACACACACACACACACACACACACACACACACACACACACACACACACACACACACACACACACACACACACACACACACACACACACACACACACGCTCGTTCATTTACTCACTCACTCACTCACTCACTCACTCGCACCTGATATCATTTACTGATGATCCTACAGCGAGTTATATACATAGTTCTCAGCTGACTTCACGCATCCCATCATCCCTTGTGCGGCAGCCATATTGCGTGTACTACGCCGCACACTTGCTTTGTGAATGGATGCACGAACCGGTCCGATGGTGCAGGGGGAAGGGCATCGTTCTTTTCAATTCCAAAGCCATATTGTAGTACTCCATAATCTAAGGTAACCTGTCAACAATAATTCCTACGGGCGATCGTGAGTGTTGATGCGTCTGATGCTTTTTTTAATAGGATCCTGTTATACAGTAATCGAGTAGCGTGTATATAATAACTAATGTGTTCTCACCCAGGTGGCGCTTTGCACTCAGTGACAACAGCGCCTGGTGCATTATTCACCTTTGACCCGGCACTCACCGATGATCTGACCTGAATAGGCGTATAGCAACATGCGATAATCGGCCGCTGTGCGCGTTGTACTTGTCGACATGTTTCCTCAGGTGGACACGAAGAGCGACTGGCTACAATGGGTAAGACTAGCCCTATTTGGTGTGTATTTCTACGTGTGTGTGGTGCACGGCGAGGCTAACACACCGGGAGTGTCAGTCGGCGACACGCGGCGGCCGCTAGTGATCGGCCACCGCGGCAGCAGCGGCGTGCTTCCGGAGCACTCGCTGCCCGCCTACCGCCTCGCCATCGAGCAAGGCGCCGACTACATCGAGTGCGACATCTGCGTCACGAAGGACCTGCAATTGGTCTGTCTGCACGAGAGCTGGCTCGGCTCGGTCACCGACTCTGACCGGGTGTTCGTCGACCGACCGAAACCGACGCACTACATCCTTCTGCACGACATCAACGTCACCGATCACTTCACCTTCGACTTCACGCTGCAAGAGCTCCGTCGGTTGAGACTCCGCCAGCGCCGGTCCTACCGAGACCCCGCGTACAACGGCCGCTTCAACATCCCCACATTCGACGAGTTCGTTGCGCTCGTCAAGTCGGCCAACAGAACCGTCGGCATCTACCCCGAACTGAAGGATCCGGACCTGGTGAACGGCCAGGACGTGCTGCGGGCCGCCAACACGACTCTAGAGGAGCTGGTCGCGGCGTCTCTCACCAGGCACGGCTACACGCAGCCACACCACGCGTGCATGGTGCAGTCCTTCAGAACCCCTACTCTCCGTCGATTTACTTCCCTCAACGGCGTTCGTCTCATCCGGCTGACCAAGTCAATGGAACCGACGCTGCAGCAACTACGCGACTGGGCTGAGCTGGCGTACGGCATCGGCATCGCGAAAGACCTGCTGACGACGATAGACGCCGACGGGAACATCGCGGGTGAGACGGGAGTCGTGGCCAGGGCACACTCCGTCGGTCTCGTAGTGCACGTCTTCACGTTCCGCAACGACGAGAAGTTGCCGTGGAACTTCCACCAAGACGCGAACGAGGAGTTAGCTTACTACATCGATCAACTGCACATCGACGGGCTGTTCGCCGACTTCCCGGTGACGCTCTCGCGTTTTCTCGCCTGCCGAGAGCGACGCGGCGAGAAGGACGCAGCCGCCAGCGAGGGCGTGTCGTGGACGCAGGGCGTTGTTGTTGTTTGTTTGGCGCTGTACCCGTTGTACCATGTTATTCTGTACCCGTTGTATCATTTTATTCTGTACTGCGTTGTCAGACGATGATGTTATTTCTTCTATTTAATACACTGTCTTATTTTACCGTGTGCTTGTTGCTAATTTCAAACGAACGCTTAAATAGATACATTACACGATTGCGTTGTTGTTTTGCAGAATAATCAACTAATCATATCTGTTGAGGGTCGGTGATGACACCCTACTTAATTACTTACAACGTGAGACGACTTTCTCTTTGCATATGTTTTAGCGGAAGACAATTTAATAAGTGTTGGTTACAAATATTTAGGTAGTCGGTCTCTTTCACATAGAAGGCCTACTAGTTTGTTTTCTTGCATGCAAATTCGGTAGTCAGTTGGCTTCTTTCGTTTATTTCAGTAACGTCCAGTTAGCGTCATCACACATTCGACCTCCCTCGTTTTGCTTGTAAGACAGTCAGTCGATGTGAAGTTGTAGATTAAGATATCGTAATGTTTTTATTCCCCGACAACAGGACCAGGTGAAAGCTTCCTCCGTCGTGTTGACGTGATGCACGGCTTGCTGCCAACTTCCTGTGATCTTACTGGTCGTGTCACTGGGTGCTTTCGTGTTGAACTCCGTCAAATTAGAATATGACTTGCACCTAACAGATTGTCAAGTAGTCGACATACGATATGCACTTGATAGACACTCTTTCTTGTAAGCAGTTGGTTGCCAAGTGCCATGTCACTGTTGAAGTAACACAGGATTGCGGAACCCATTAGGCGGACCCATGCTCTTTAGATTTGTTTGAATGTTCCAAATTTTGACGAGCCTCACCAAAACCTACCAAATGGTAGGTTTTGGTGAGCTTCAAGCATGTTCAACGTCGCCAGCGAAACATGTTCAAAGGTAACCTACCCCATTCCCCCGTCTACCCGTGTCACGGCCCGACAACTGAATGACGCAGCAGTTCCGGCTCAGTCCACCCAATATCGATTTCGTTCCTGCGCCAGGGGAGGTTTTTTTGGAGCTTCAATGTGGGGTTTATAAAGGGGTGCACTTGTATGTTCTACCCTCCCCACGCGGAAAAATAACGGACAATCGATGTGTGGACTTTTGATATAACGATAACTTTATTCAAGCAATATGTCACGTACAATTTTCCAGTTTCCTAACATATTTCTTTATTTCCAGTAGCCGAATAGAAGCAGATTCGAGCAATATTCTGAAGACCAATTCAGTTACACAGGTAGGCTTAAAGGTAGTTTTTCACAGCGGGCAAACCTGAACCCGGTAAACACAGTCACGCTGTGATTCATGCGCGATGTCTGAATTCAGATTTCAGTTGCATAGTTATTCGTTTGGGTAATGTTAGAAACTGGTACACAATAACTTACTGAACTGTAGCAATGCTTCGTGTACAAAACAAAATTATACTCAAATTTGGCTTATAATCCGAACACCGAACTCAATCCGACTGAGGGTCAGAAAGTATGACCACTGCGCTACTAAACCCCACACACATTACGTATACACATGTGTAGGCTTTAGTAATATGCAAACGTAGGATCATTGTATATGCATCTCCACCGAGGCTCCGATGTCCACTCACGTCTCCTCACGTTCATTCGCTTCCTTGACTTGACATATATTGTGGCCTTTGGTGACATCTTTCAAAAACCACGAAGGTGGTTATGTAAAGTTATTCATGTGTTAAGTGGAAACATTTATTGTGTTCGGTATATGGGGAAGAGATCGCGTTTGAGACATTTTAAGTAGGAATATCACCATAATTGTAACCGTTGTCCTTGGTTTTTTTTAATAATGGCGCGTGTTAGTAAGTGCATAATAATCGAAATTGTTGACGGAATGTCTTCTTAGATGTTTGAATTATATTGAAGGATTACGAAAATATTGATACACGTATTTTTTACATTTAAGAAAAATAGAGAAGAAATAGATTATTAAAAGTAATGTTAGAAAACGAACAGAGTAGATGATTTAAATTGAAACATAAATTTTTATACAAGACAGAATGATTGAACAAGTTATCTGTTGATTTATATGAAGCGGCCTGGTGTAGACAACGAGACGCTCAAGTGCTCTATTGTGTACACATCACACTACTAATCAGTTGTGTACACGTTTACCCCAGCACACACAGCGATATCTTATAGATCAACTAATGAGGGTTAAACCTACCGAGATATTTCATGTAGTGCAGTATAGGCGGATATATATATATATATATATCATATATATATATATATATATACACCATTCAGAGAGTAACGTTATTGTTCAATGTGTGATTCGCAGGAATGTTGCATGAATTGTCTTCAGAGAAAACACGCGAAAGGGACTCTTCATTCGTTCTAATTGATTCAACAGGTGGCACGACATCACAAACGCGTTCTCGGCAGGTGGCGGTAATTGTCTGAAAGAACGTCCGACGTTCCACCAGTGACGCCGTCGCCGCGTTTTCTCTCTGTGACGTCATCTATGTGACATGACGTCACAATCACGCATTTGGCACGTGGCAGTAATTGTCCGAATGAAAGTAAAGAACGTTCGACGTTGCCGTCAGTGACTCTGTCGGCGCGTTTTCAAATCGAAATGGCGGAATCGTTTCAAGTAAACACCCAGAAATAAATGTTATTATATTAAATTATGTGCCGAACAGCATAGTAATTTCGATACCCATAGACGCACAAGCATGTTTTAAAGCCAGTTACAACATTGAACTTCATCGAATGTACATCTTGCCTACTTCTAAAACAATAGGGCCCATTATTTATACCAGACGGTAAGGCAAGTACTGCAAATGTAAACGCAATTCTTTAAATACGTTTCATGTAGGACTATGCTTATACAAATTACTCGTTGTCGGTGACTTTATGACAAGTATGATCACCTGTTTACATCTACTTTGATTTATAATTATATGAAAAACTGTTAATACACGACAAACAAACATGACGTCATTACTGTTGGTGTCACTTCATTTACTATCAAATAAAGAAAAGATGTGGCATTATTGGCGCAGGAATGTGAAACTCTGCATATTTGTCCATCACGTCCTACTGATTACGTGGAGAAGCACTATGGTATATGCTATGGACAGTAAATTTAGCATGAAACAATCGTTGCCTTAGTTACACACACACGCACGCACACACACACACACACACGCACGCACGACCACACACACACACACACACACACACACACACACACACACACACACACCACACACACACACACATCCTGTGTGCCTGTAGTGCCAAGAGGACACTGGCGTGGCTACTGATACAAAGTAGAAATTCCAATTTAACATGTAACGCATGTTGAAAATGGCAATAAAGCTTTATTAATTAAAATTAATTAAAGGTTGTAAAATATGTTTATATGGCAGGGCTGTCACAAAGATGACGGGATGTCCAAGGTTTCTTGTCGATAAGTTTAAATACCAGGCCAGTGGCTTTTGCAGGTGAGTTCTTGAGAGAGTGAACACGTGGGCTGGGAGAGAGTGAATACGTGGGGTGAGAGAGAGTGAATACGTGAGCTGGGAGAGAGTGAACACGTGGGGTGGGAGAGAGTGAACACGTGGGGTGGGAGAGAGTGAACACGTGGGGTGGGAGAGAGTGAATACGTGGGGTGGGAGAGAGTGAACACGTGGGGTGGGAGAGAGTGAACACGTGGGGTGGGAGAGAGTGAATACGTGGGCTGGGAGAGAGTGAACACGTGGGGTGGGAGAGAGTGAACACGTGGGGTGGGAGAGTGAACACGTGGGGTGGGAGAGAGTGAATACGTGGGCTGGGAGAGAGTGAATACGTGGGGTGGGAGAGAGTGAACACGTGGGTGGGAGAGAGTGAACACGTGGGGTGGGAGAGAGTGAACACGTGGGGTGGGAGAGAGTGAATACGTGGGCTGGGAGAGAGTGAACACGTGGGGTGGGAGAGAGTGAACACGTGGGCTGGGAGAGAGTGAACACGTGGGGTGGGAGAGAGTGAATACGTGGGCTGGGAGAGAGTGAACACGTGGGGTGGGAGAGAGTGAACACGTGGGGTGGGAGAGAGTGAATACGTGGGCTGGGAGAGAGTGAACACGTGGGGTGGGAGAGAGTGAACACGTGGGGTGGGAGAGAGTGAATACGTGGGCTGGGAGAGAGTGAATACGTGGGCTGGGAGAGAGTGAACACGTGGGGAGGGAGAGATTGAACACGTGGGGTGGGAGAGAGTGAACACGTGGGGAGGGAGAGATTGAACACGTGGGGAGGGAGAGATTGAACACGTGGGGAGGGAGAGATTGAACACGTGGGGTGGGAGAGATTGAACACGTGGGGTGGGAGAGAGTGAACACGTGGGGAGGGAGAGAGTGAACACGTGGGGAGGGAGAGATTGAACACGTGGGGTGGGAGAGATTGAACACGTGGGGTGGGAGAGATTGAACACGTGGGGTGGGAGAGATTGAACACGTGGGGTGGGAGAGAGTGAACACGTGGGCTGGGAGAGAGTGAACACGTGGGGAGCGAGAGATTGAACACGTGGGGTGGGAGAGATTGAACACGTGGGGTGGGAGAGAGTGAACACGTGGGGTGGGAGAGAGTGAACACGTGGGGAGGGAGAGAGTGAACACGTGGGGAGGGAGAGATTGAACACGTGGGGTGGGAGAGATTGAACACGTGGGGTGGGAGAGATTGAACACGTGGGGTGGGAGAGATTGAACACGTGGGGTGGGAGAGAGTGAACACGTGGGGTGGGAGAGATTGAAACGTGGTGGGAGAGAGTGAACACGTGGGGTGGGAGAGATTGAACACGTGGGTGGGAGAGAGTGAACACGGGGAGGGAGAGAGTGAACACGTGGGGTGGGAGAGAGTGAACACGTGGGGTGGGAGAGATTGAACACGTGGGGAGGGAGAGAGTGAACACGTGGGGTGGGAGAGATGAACACGTGGGGAGGGAGAGAGTAACACGTGGGGTGGGAGAGAGTGAACACGTGGGGGGAGAGATTGAACACGTGGGGAGGGAGAGAGTGAACACGTGGGGTGGGAGAGAGTGAACACGTGGGGAGGGAGAGAGTGAACACGTGGGGTGGGAGAGAGTGAACACGTGGGGTGGGAGAGAGTGAACACGTGGGGAGGGAGAGAGTGAACACGTGGGGTGGGAGAGAGTGAACACGTGGGGAGGGAGAGAGTGAACACGTGGGGAGGGAGAGAGTGAACACGTGGGGTGGGAGAGATTGAACACGTGGGGTGGGAGAGAGTGAACACGTGGGGTGGGAGAGAGTGAACACGTGGGCTGGAAGAGTCCACAAGGAACTTGATTTGTATTTTATTTGGATTATACATTGACTGTCGTTTTACTGCATTTACTTTGATCAGTGTAAAATAAAGACTGCGCCTGTCTTGTTTTGTATATGTGCATTTATTTCTATTTAACTTACACGTGCACAGCGTAAGGGTACACATAGCTTTAATCCCCCTTAATTTACTCTGATGTTGCTTAATTACAACACACATATTATGTAAAAAAAAAGTAAGCATGTTGAGAGACAGTCAGATTCGTCCTCACGCTACGAGGAAAAACAAGACAACAGTTTGTTCTATAAGTGCTTTCTTAAACGAATAAACACACATGCCACTGACATTATTGGATGCATTCAAAATTGTATAAACTATATTGTATAAACAGATGCTTCAAGGAAGAACAAAATGTAAAACTACACGCGCCTCCAACAAATTTAGTAATTATTGCTTTTTTTTCTCTCAAAACAAACGACATTACAAAATAAAATGCATGTGACTGTTAAAACTGACTGGTCCTGCATCATATAACTTAGCACCAATGTAACATGGACAATCATGTCATTCTTAAACCTATTATCTGCTTACAGTTATGACTCTTATAACCCATATCAATTTCATATAACCCTAAGGAATAGAACAGAATGCTGTTGGTGTAAATGTTTCCATAATTTGTTGAACACACAGTTACCTGCAAAGACCATTGTTAGGGTGTAAATCACTCAGGTATAATCTTTCAAAATTCACTAGTGAACAAACTGAGGAAACTTATGTCATTTGATTGGTTTGTGCACACAAAGCTGTTTAATCTTAAACATGCCTTGAGCAAAAATTACTACATAAATATACAGTAAAGTCTTATGGTTGTTTTATAACCAGCCATAATTAAGCAAGCAAAACCTAATGCGTGTTAATTACACGTTTTACCACTTCACACATTAAACCAGAAATGTGTTAAACAGTCAAACTGTTCCGCAAGAGATTCAAAGTCACATGGTAGAGTATGTCAGCACCAGTCCACTAAGGGGTGATCTCAAAAATGTGTACCTAAGTCACTAAATGCAATAAATTTAATAACTGTAAAAAATTACAATTACATTAAAATCAACGTGTAAAGCTTCATCTATACAAATATATTCTAGTTTAGTCATCACCAGGAGCACTGTGTGGAGGGTAACTGTCATACAGTGGCGCCACCTAGCATGTGTTAATGCAAACTTGTACTCGAGTCATATTAGATCTTAAACAAGAACATCTCTAGAGTGTTGTGATGTACGGTTGTAATTACTAGATTTATGGTGCATAAAAATTTCAAAATGTTAATATTACTGTGATGTATAACTACGGTATTGCATAGACAGAAGCCGCCCACAGCTAAGTGCATAGAAGTAAGAATACATTATTTTAAAAAATGCATTTTAAAAATACAACTGTTAGTACATTTTTGCTGTAGTATGATATTAAAGAGAGCCAATTTATAATTATATAAATATATTGGGTACTGATGTATACTGTATATAAATATCACAAAACTATGGAAATTAGAGTGTACAGTTTCACCTAATACCACCGACACATTCTGGTTTTCACTTCTGCCTATGCACAGCTGAAGTAAATGCGTACTAATAAAATGTATATGGCACATAATTATAATTAGGTAGATTGAGTAGATAAATGAGATGAGTATTAACCCCGTTGTATTTGTACAGACAAATGGTCAGTACAAGAAAATCATTCCATATTTACAACATCAACAAGATGGTTGATGTAGCAGCTTTTCTAAGCTGTGCCCTGACACGGTGATCCATTGTAAGAATTGGTTGCGTAAACAATTTTGCCAATAAATTATTAGATATTAACACTTCAGAATTACAGTTGTGTCCCGATCTCTTAACCATTGACCCTGATTTGAAGTGACAGCAAGGGACTTCCATCAGTGCAAAAATCAGGAACGTCAAAAGTCAAACGATCCAGACCCTAATATCTACATGTATCACTTGTCTAAAAACACTCACAACTGCAAGGGTTTGCCTAACAAATCGGCACACAATTTGCTTGTGAAAATATGCATTTGAACACAATAACACAAGTGACAGCAGCACCTTAGAAACATCTCAGGAACATAATGTGGCATATGACTGCTCAGTATGACTCGTCTCTCTCCGGTCCTCGACTTGATTTATTGCGCTGTTGTCGCCTCTGTTTGATGGTCGACAACGTCTCATAGGCCTGCTGGATTTCAATAAATTTTCGTTGCGCCTCTTCCTTTGCATGTTCTGGTTGTTTGTCAGGATGCCATTTTCTCACGAGCTTCTTGTATGCAGCGGACACCTCTTTGTCAGTTGCACGAGACGAAATACCCAAAACCTGCATAGAACGACAGGACATCAGACTGACAGAACACATCACAGTCTCACAGGATCAACCGAGGTCACATTTTTGATAAACATGCATGTTTCATTTATAAAACTGCATAAATTCATTATTCATGACATCATTGTAGGAGATCAGAACATTGCATGACAAACATCCAGACATTAAATAAATCAGTTTATTCCAGATTATTCCATTCCACATGAAAGTCAGCGTATGTTTTATAAGTGCACCCGCCCACCCCCTTACACACATGTAATATATAAATTGTAAGCAGCTCTGTTGTATACTTATTTTATTCCATACACTTATTTACATGTACTGATTTATCTGATCTTATTTATTTACCAATTTTAGTATATAGTATTAATGGTACCGCATTATGTGTTATCAAAAAAACCTTTTAAGGAATATTACTTGCTTATTTATTTATTATTTAGAGTATTTATTTATATACTTTATTTACTTACCTCACCAATTTTAGTGCTGATCAGTATTATTACAATCTTAATTATTTAATTTTTTATTTTATTTATTATTTACCTTATATAATATGGCTCACCTATCTTATTACTGTCATTTTACTGTGTAACTGGAGAACAATTTCCGTTTTTAATGTGATGTTTTAAATGGACAATAAAGTCTTTTGAATCTTGAAGCAGCTGTATCAACAGATGCACTAAAATTTAAATTTTAACAACAAATTAATATAAATTTCCGAGTCAGTGTCCATACCTTGTAAGCGTGTGTCTCTCCCTCGGGATCTATGGACACAATGAACTCCTTCCATGCCTCCTCCCAGCCCTTCTCCTGGATGTAGTTGTACAGCTGCCACAGCGTCTCCTTCGTGTGCGACCACGCCGGCGAGTTGAAGAAGTTTGTCACCGCGTCCTTGAGTCGCACTTGCTCGCCGTCCGACGTTGTCACATAGGTGTTGTGTATCAACACCGAGGTCCACAGGGACCCGTAAATAACAGCACATGTCACCAGTATCGCAACACGCTTCACAAATGACCTCTCCTTCCTCGGCTCATGTCGCCATCCTTTCCCTTTCCAGTTGAGGAGAACAGCCGAAGCCACTGCCCCGTAAGTGATATAGTCTGGGTTATGCCAGTACAAGGGTAGGGTAAGGACCGTGCCGAGGCAGGCAAATTTGAAGGAACCTGTCTCGTGGCCTATATTCGCCACCAGATGAACACCTGTAATAAAAGTCCAACAACTGTTTATCGTTATGAACATTTGCTATTAATTTACTGATGAAAATGGATGGGAACGAGTATCGCTTACAATTTAAGCATGGCACACTTGAATCACCTCACAACCTGCATGTAATGTGGATCAACAAGTAATTTAGGATCTTTTGATGTTTAAATTTTAATGCAAATTTTAAACCACTAATCTCAGAGTAGAGGTGTTTATTACTGACAATTTCGTGTGTGTGTGTGTGTGCGCGCGCGCTCGTGCGTGTCAGAGTATGGGTCATTCTTTCCATGCTTGGATAGACACGTCATTAATTGTTTAGTCTGCCAGTTCGCAGCATTATCATAACGTACACTTACCGGTGGCTATGGCAAATGGCACGAACACGTCTAGACTGCGGAGTTGGTTCTCGATAATGTCTTCGGGTATAGCTGCCCGGAACAGGTGCCCGAACATCCAGCCAACCATGACCTCGCCAATGAACCGAACAATGCTGAACGAAGGCTTTCCGCGTATGATGCGGGCTTTCAGGAACTCGGTGAAACCATGATCATTATTCGCATCTTCGACATACTCGGGTATTCGAAATAGGTCCCGTAGGCAGCCGATCCCAAAAAAACCTCCAGCTGTACACCACCAAGTGAAGGCATGTCTGTCCCGGCCCAGGTAGAACAGGTGCAAGCCTGACCAACCTCCGAGTAACCACAGAACATAGGTGACAACGACACTCTTCGCCATTATGTCAAATCACACATCGAGTATTGGCCAAACTTACATACACCACTAGTCTAAGTGGTTATCGGTCAGAAACGAAACGTTTCCTGGGAATTCCCAACAGTTTATTTCCTGATCATGAATCAGCTTACACGTCGCGCTTAACAACAGCGCGGGTAACTGAGGCTATGGTTATACTCGCTAAAACTATCAAATGGCATCGGCGCCTCGTAGACGATCGAACACCTGTTTTTATGCAGGTGATTCACCCTCTTTGAAATGCATTTGTCAACAAGAGTTCTCATTTATAGCTCGGTTGTTATGGCTCGTATTATTGTCACAGGCTACGATGTCAACGGCTGTAGTAGTGAAGCCTGATGGCTGATCCTAAGAATAATTTCAATAAACCACCACAGCACAGTTATAAATGTCAATGTTTTGGCCTACTGGTCTATTAATGATTTGTGTTTCCGCGGTCAGAATTACGTCTCTTATATCTAGATAGCTTAGTCCATCAAACGACCATAAGCACAGCAATTTAAGATTGTCATCCCCCGAAAACCTAGTATTTTAGATGGTGTCAAACCCCGTCTGCCAAAAAGCTTCTCCGCGACAGTGGCGTCACACGGTGTTCAGCAAAAGAAACAAATCCAAAATTTGGCAAAAGGTGTCACGTGATCGAGACAGCATGCCAACACACGTTTGTTTACAAATGGTGGAGACGGCAGCTCTGATTCGTGCAAGTTAACACCAACCAAAGTCGGTGTCGGCCCATGCCTGGGTGATCGCGCGAGATGGATAGGAAGCCGGGACACCTGCCGAGAGATGTACGCGCCGTGGCATCGTCGCTGATCTGGATAAAGGTGAATTAAACACCGTCCGTTCACCCGGCAGTGACAGTGTGTTGTACAGACATACCCGCTAGGTGGCGCAACCATTCGAAAACGTGTGAACTACTTGCATGCACGCACACGCACGAACAAACGCACGCACACATACAACTCATGCACGCACACACTACGTACAGACTTCCACAAACGTAAACGATGCATATCGTTCTTTCTTCCATCCATCGCGAAACAAAGCTTCTATGTGGTATCGTACATCTGATGTGTTCCAGGTAGTCAGAGAATAAGTCGAGACGTAGATATAAGAGACGTAGTTCTAATGCATGATTTGGTGGTGATGGTTGTGTCCCGCTGGGCAGTGACACGCCCTCATTACTCAACAACAAGTATCCTCGATCCATGTTCAAACACTAGACAGTCACCGGCCCCAGTACTCCCAATGTGACTGGCATAGGCAGTCTTCAAATTTCAGGTTTTAATGTTGAAAATGTGTTTGTTAGCTATTTAACGGTCTTGCGCTGAATACATATAGTGACGTTGACTGTTAAAATCAGCCTGTTGCCATTCATGCATTTGATGTGTTCCATGTAGTCAGTATCGTACATCTAATATGTTCCAGGTAGTCAATATCGTGCATCTGATGTGTTCCAGGTAGTCAGTATCGTACACCTGATGTGTTCCAGGTAGTCAGTATCGTGTATCTGATGTGTTCCAGGTAGTCAGTATCGTACATCTGATGTGTTCCAGGTAGTCAGTATCGTACATCTGATGTGTTCCAGGTAGTCAGTATCGTGTATCTGATGTGTTCCAGGTAGTCAGTATCGTACATCTGATGTGTTCCATGGTAGTCAGTATCGTGCATCTGATGTGTTCCAGGTTGTCAGTATCGTGCATCTGATGTGTTCCAGGTAGTCAGTATCGTGCATCTGATGTGTTCCAGGTAGTCGGTATCGTGCATCTGATGTGTTCCAGGTTGTCAGTATCGTGCATCTGATGTGTTCCAGGTAGTCAGTATCGTACATCTGATGTGTTCCAGGTAGTCAGTATCGTGCATCTGATGTGTTCCAGGTAGTCAGTATCGTACATCTGATGTGTTCCAGGTAGTCAGTATCGTACATCTGATGTGTTCCAGGTAGTCAGTATCGTACATCTGATGTGTTCCAGGTAGTCAGTATCGTGCATCTGATGTGTTCCAGGTAGTCAGTATCGTGTATCTGATGTGTTCCAGGTAGTCAGTATCGTACATCTGATGTGTTCCAGGTAGTCAGTATCGTACATCTGATGTGTTCCAGGTAGTCAGTATCGTGTATCTGATGTGTTCCAGGTAGTCAGTATCGTGCATCTGATGTGTTCCAGGTAGTCAGTATCGTGTATCTGATGTGTTCCAGGTAGTCAGTATCGTGCATCTGATGTGTTCCAGGTAGTCAGTATCGTGCATCTGATGTGTTCCAGGTAGTCAGTATCGTACATCTGATGTGTTCCAGGTTGTCAGTATCGTACATCTGATGTGTTCCAGGTTGTCAGTATCGTGCATCTGATGTGTTCCAGGTAGTCAGTATCGTACATCTGATGTGTTCCAGGTAGTCGGTATCGTACATCTGATGTGTTCCAGGTAGTCAGTATCGTACATCTGATGTGTTCCAGGTAGTCAGTATCGTACATCTGATGTGTTCCAGGTAGTCAGTATCGTGCATCTGATGTGTTCCAGGTAGTCAGTATCGTGCATCTGATGTGTTCCAGGTAGTCAGTATCGTGCATCTGATGTGTTCCAGGTAGTCGGTATCGTGCATCTGATGTGTTCCAGGTAGTCAGTATCGTGTATCTGATGTGTTCCAGGTAGTCAGTATCGTGAATCTGATGTGTTCCAGGTAGTCAGTATCATACATCTGATGTGTTCCAGGTAGTCAGTATCGTACACCTGATGTGTTCCAGGTAGTCAGTATCGTACATATGATGTGTTCCAGGTAGTCAGTATCGTGCATCTGATGTGTTCCAGGTAGTCGGTATCGTGCATCTGATGTGTTCCAGGTAGTCAGTATCGTGCATCTGATGTGTTCCAGGTAGTCAGTATCGTGCATCTGATGTGTTCCAGGTAGTCAGTATCGTGCATCTGATGTGTTCCAGGTAGTCGGTATCGGCAACGTGGGGGTCGGCAAGACAAGCCTCATAAAGCACTTCTGTGAAAGCAAGGTAGGCTGTGCAACGATTGACACCTACTGTTTAGCACACAAGGACACACGTGATACGTTCTGTAGATTGGAAGTCAATGGGCATGTCTTTTATTATAATTCAAGATCATGTTCGCAGCGCGGTGGGTTTGGAGGAGGTGATCGTCTTTCAACCTGCGACTTCAGGCGCATAAACCATGTCTAGGTACCCCCACATGAACTATCCATAGACACCCATATTGAGATCCTCCAAAACCCCCAAACGGTGCCCCAAGAGACATCCGATTGAGGTTCAGGAAATCATATTCCCCTATGGTCTATAACTCTTGGCGGGATGGGGGTATGCACTCGTTCATTTTGACCAATGTCACTTGGACATTTTGTCAACATTTGTATCTTCCATTACGCCACAACAACACACAGGAATCTATTGCAATATTTGGGGAAATGAGAGAATAAGACATGTTCTGTCCGCGGTGACACTGCCTGTGTGTGTCGACGTACGACTGACGATGTACTCAGTGGATGTGTTCTGATGATGTACTCAGTGGGTGTGTTCTGATGATGTACTCAGTGGGTGTGTTCTAATGATGTACTCAGTGGGTGTGTTCTGATGATGTACTCAGTGGGTGTGTTCTGATGATGTACTCAGTGGGTGTGTTCTGATGATGTACTCAGTGGAT
Organism: Ridgeia piscesae; assembly: GCA_025642075.2. NCBI lineage: Eukaryota > Metazoa > Annelida > Polychaeta > Sabellida > Siboglinidae > Ridgeia > Ridgeia piscesae. The sequence continues at coordinate 267,311 of JAODUO010000558.1, forward strand.
GTGTTCTGATGATGTACTCAGTGGGTGTGTTCTGACGATGTACTCAGTGGGTGTGTTCTGATGATGTACTCAGTGGGTGTGTTCTGATTATGTACTCAGTGGATGTGTTCTGATGATGTACTCAGTGGGTGTGTTCTGATTATGTACTCAGTGGATGTGTTCTGATGATGTACTCAGTGGATGTGTTCTGATTATGTACTCAGTGGGTGTGTTCTGATGATGTACTCAGTGGATGTGTTCTGATGATGTACTCAGTGGGTGTGTTCTGATGATGTACTCAGTGGATGTGTTCTGATTATGTACTCAGTGGGTGTGTTCTGATTATGTACTCAGTGGATGTGTTCTGATTGTGTACTCAGTGGGTGTGTTCTGATTATGTACTCAGTGGGTGTGTTCTGATTATGTACTCAGTGGATGTGTTCTGATTATGTACTCAGTGGGTGTGTTCTGATGATGTACTCAGTGGATGTGTTCTGATGATGTACTCAGTGGATGTGTTCTGATGATGTACTCAGTGGGTGTGTTCTGATGATGTACTCAGTGGTGTGTTCTGATGATGTACTCAGTGGGTGTGTTCTGATGATGTACTCAGTGGGTGTGTTCTGATTATGTACTCAGTGGGTGTGTTCTGATGATGTACTCAGTGGGTGTGTTCTAATGATGTACTCGGTGGGTGTGTTCTGATGATGTACTCAGTGGGTGTGTTCTGATGATGTACTCAGTGGGTGTGTTCAGATGATGTACTCAGTGGATGTGTTCTGATTATGTACTCAGTGGGTGTGTTCTGATGATGTACTCAGTGGGTGTGTTCTGATGATGTACTCAGTGGGTGTGTTCTGATGATGTACTCAGTGGGTGTGTTCTGATGATGTACTCAGTGGGTGTGTTCTGATTATGTACTCAGTGGATGTGTTCTGATTATGTACTCAGTGGGTGTGTTCTGATGATGTACTCAGTGGGTGTGTTCTGACGATGTACTCAGTGGGTGTGTTCTGATGATGTACTCAGTGGGTGTGTTATGATTATGTACTCAGTGGATGTGTTCTGATTATGTACTCAGTGGGTGTGTTCTGATGATGTACTCAGTGGGTGTGTTCTGACGATGTACTCAGTGGGTGTGTTCTGATGATGTACTCAGTGGGTGTGTTCTGATTATGTACTCAGTGGATGTGTTCTGATTATGTACTCAGTGGGTGTGTTCTGATGATGTACTCAGTGGGTGTGTTCTGACGATGTACTCAGTGGGTGTGTTCTGATGATGTACTCAGTGGGTGTGTTCTGATTATGTACTCAGTGGATGTGTTCTGATGATGTACTCAGTGGGTGTGTTCTGATGATGTACTCAGTGGATGTGTTCTGATGATGTACTCAGTGGGTGTGTTCTGATGATGTACTCAGTGGGTGTGTTCTGATGATGTACTCAGTGGGTGTGTTCTGATTATGTACTCAGTGGGTGTGTTCTGATGATGTACTCAGTGGGTGTGTTCTGATTATGTACTCACTGGATGTGTTCTGATGATGTACTCAGTGGGTGTGTTCTGATTATGTACTCAGTGGGTGTGTTCTGATTATGTACTCAGTGGGTGTGTTCTGACGATGTACCCAGTGGGTGTGTTCTGATTGTGTACTCAGTGGGTGTGTTCTGACGATGTACCCAGTGGGTGTGTTCTGATTGTGTACTCAGTGGGTGTGTTCTGATGATGTACTCAGTGGGTGTGTTCTGATGATGTACTCAGTGGGTGTGTTCTGATGATGTACTCAGTGGATGTGTTCTGATGATGTACTCAGTGGGTGTGTTCTGATGATGTACTCAGTGGATGTGTTCTGATGATGTACTCAGTGGGTGTGTTCTGATTATGTACTCAGTGGATGTGTTCTGATGATGTACTCAGTGGATGTGTTCTGATGATGTACTCAGTGGATGTGTTCTGATTATGTACTCAGTGGGTGTGTTCTGGTGATGTACTCAGTGGATGTGTTCTGATGATGTACTCAGTGGATGTGTTCTGATTATGTACTCAGTGGATGTGTTCTGATGATGTACTCAGTGGGTGTGTTCTGATGATGTACTCAGTGGTGTGTTCTGATTATGTACTCAGTGGGTGTGTTCTGATTATGTACTCAGTGGGTGTGTTCTGATTATGTACTCAGTGGATGTGTTCTGATGATGTACTCAGTGGATGTGTTCTGATTATGTACTCAGTGGATGTGTTCTGATTATGTACTCAGTGGATGTGTTCTGATGATGTACTCAGTGGGTGTGTTCTGATTATGTACTCAGTGGGTGTGTTCTGATGATGTACTCAGTGGATGTGTTCTGATGATGTACTCAGTGGATGTGTTCTGATTATGTACTCAGTGGGTGTGTTCTGACGATGTACTCAGTGGGTGTGTTCTGATTATGTACTCAGTGGATGTGTTCTGATTATGTATTCAGTGGATGTGTTCTGATGATGTACTCAGTGGGTGTGTTCTGATGATGTACTCAGTGGGTGTGTTCTGATGATGTACTCAGTGGATGTGTTCTGATTACGTACTCAGTGGGTGTGTTCTGATGATGTACTCAGTGGATGTGTTCTGATTACGTACTCAGTGGGTGTGTTCTGATGATGTACTCAGTGGATGTGTTCTGATTATGTACTCAGTGGGTGTGTTCTGGTGATGTACTCAGTGGATGTGTTCTGATGATGTACTCAGTGGATGTGTTCTGATGATGTACTCAGTGGATGTGTTCTGATGATGTACTCAGTGGGTGTGTTCTGATGATGTACTCAGTGGATGTGTTCTGATTATGTACTCAGTGGGTGTGTTCTGATTATGTACTCAGTGGGTGTGTTCTGATTATGTACTCAGTGGATGTGTTCTGATGATGTACTCAGTGGATGTGTTCTGATTATGTACTCAGTGGATGTGTTCTGATTATGTACTCAGTGGATGTGTTCTGATGATGTACTCAGTGGGTGTGTTCTGATTATGTACTCAGTGGGTGTGTTCTGATGATGTACTCAGTGGATGTGTTCTGATGATGTACTCAGTGGATGTGTTCTGATTATGTACTCAGTGGGTGTGTTCTGACGATGTACTCAGTGGGTGTGTTCTGATGATGAACTCAGTGGGTGTGTTCTGGCGATGTATTCAGTGGATGTGTTCTGATGATGTACTCAGTGGATGTGTTCTGATGATGTACTCAGTGGATGTGTTCTGGCGATGTACTCAGTGGATGTGTTCTGATTACGTACTCAGTGGGTGTGTTCTGATGATGTACTCAGTGGATGTGTTCTGATGATGTACTCAGTGGATGTGTTCTGGCGATGTACTCAGTGGATGTGTTCTGATGATGTACTCAGTGGATGTGTTCTGATGATGTACTCAGTGGATGTGTTCTGGCGATGTACTCAGTGGATGTGTTCTGATTATGTACTCAGTGGGTGTGTTCTGATTATGTACTCAGTGGACGTGTTCTGATTATGTACTCAGTGGGTGTGTTCTGATGATGTACTCAGTGGATGTGTTCTGATGATGTACTCAGTGGGTGTGTTCTTGCGATGTACTCAGTGGATGTGTTCTGATGATGTACTCAGTGGATGTGTTCTGATGATGTACTCAGTGGATGTGTTCTGGATGTACTCAGTGGATGTGTTCTGATTATGTACTCAGTGGGTGTGTTCTGATGATGTACTCAGTGGGTGTGTTCTGATTATGTACTCAGTGGATGTGTTCTGATTATGTACTCAGTGGGTGTGTTCTGATTATGTACTCAGTGGGTGTGTTCTGATGATGTACTCAGTGGATGTGTTCTGATGATGTACTCAGTGGGTGTGTTCTGATGATGTACTCAGTGGGTGTGTTCTGATGATGTACTCAGTGGATGTGTTCTGATGATGTACTCAGTGGGTGTGTTCTGATGATGTACTCAGTGGGTGTGTTCTGATTATGTACTCAGTGGGTGTGTTCTGATGATGTACTCAGTGGATGTGTTCTGATGATGTACTCAGTGGATGTGTTCTGATTATGTACTCAGTGGGTGTGTTCTGATGATGTACTCAGTGGATGTGTTCTGATGATGTACTCAGTGGGTGTGTTCTGGCGATGTACTCAGTGGATGTGTTCTGATGATGTACTCAGTGGATGTGTTCTGATGATGTACTCAGTGGGTGTGTTCTGATGATATACTCAGTGGGTGTGTTCTAATTATATTCTAAGTTGATGTGTTCTGTCAATGGATGTGTTCTGATGATTTACTCAATGGATGGTTTTTGTTTTCAGTTCAGCACCGGGTACCAGCCCACCGTCGGCGTCGACTATGGTTTCAAAGTTGAGGCGGTACAAGGAATTGACCGTTTGTATAATACTCATTTTAATCAGCCCAATAAGGACTCCTACATGATGTACGCACGCATGAACGCACGAGAGGGAGAGAGGGCGGAGCAAGCGAGAGATGCAGACGTGCGGACGGACGGGCGGACGGGCGGGCGGGCGGACGGGCGGGCGGGCGGGCGGGCGGGCGGGCGGCGGGCGGGGGGGCGGGGGGGCGGGCGGGCGGGCGGGCGGGCGGCGGGCGGGCGGGGGGGGGGGCGGGGGGGCGGCGGGGGGGGGGGGGGGGGGGGGGGGGGCGGGGGGGGGGGGGGGGGGGGGGGGGGGGCGGGCGGGCGGGCGGGCGGACGGACGGACGGACGGACGGACGGGCGGGCGGCGGGCGGGCGGGCGGGCGGGCGGGCGGCGCGGGCGGGCGGGCGGGCGGGCGGGGGGGGCGGGCGGGCGGACGGACGGACGGACGCGGACGGACGGACGGGACGGACGGACGGACGCGGACGGAGGGACGCGGACGGACGGACGCGGACGGACGGGCGCGGACGGACGGACGGACGGACGGACGCGGACGGACGCGGACGGACGCGGACGGACGCGGACGGACGCGGACGGGGACGGGGACGGGGACGGGGACGGGGACGGGGACGGGGACGGGGACGGGGACGGGGACGGGGACGGGGACGGGGACGGGGACGGGGACGGGGACGGGACGGGGACGGGGACGGGGACGGGGACGGGGACGGGGACGGGGACGGGGACGGGGACGGGGACGGGGACGGGGACGGGGACGGGGACGGGGACGGGGAGGGGGGACGGGGACGGGGACGGGGACGGGGACGGGGACGGGGACGGGACGGGACGGGGACGGACGGACGGACGGACGGACGGACGGACGGACGGACGGACGGACGGACGGACGGACGGACGGACGGACGGACGGACGGACGGACGGACGGACGGACGGACGGACGGACGGACGGACGGACGGACGGACGGACGGACGGACGGACGGACGGACGGACGGACGGACGGACGGACGGACGGACGGACGGACGGGAAATTGAACGCACACGGTTAGAAGACACAACCCACTTTCATTTTATTTTCAGACAAGCCGAATTTATTTTTACATTCGCCTTTTAACAACTCCATAAATTACCACATACAACAAGAACACGATCCATACGAAACTCACGAAACTGCCTGAAGCTGCCTCCGTCACGGAGCGAGTAACTTTAATCAGTGCTCATAATGCAAGAGTCTGTCACTGCCACTTGTTGTATTGTTGCAGTCCGCGTCCACCTGTGGGACTTGTCGGGCAGCTGCGAGTACGAGGACGTGAGGAACGAACTCTACAGCGACACAGACGTTGTCTTCATCGTCTATGACGTCACGAACCAGTCGTCGTTCGAAGGCGTCGAACTCTGGCTGCGAGAGTTCGCCACGTACGGCAACAACACGGCCCTGATGTGTCTAGTAGGCAACAAGGTGTGTGCGTGTGTGTGTGTGTGTGTGTGTGTGTGTGTGTGTGTGTGTGTGTGTGTGTGTGCGTGCGTGCGTGCTGTGTGTGTGGTTGCGTGGGCGTGCGTGCGTGCGTGCGTGTGTGTGCGCGCGTCTGTGTGTGTCCGTTTGTGTGTTTGTGTGTTTGTGTGTTTGTGTGTTTGTGTGTTTGTGTGTTTGTGTGTTTGTGTGTTTGTGTGTTTGTGTGTTTGTGTGTTTGTGTGTTTGTGTGTTTGTGTGTTTGTGTGTTTGTGTGTTTGTGTGTTTGTGTGTTTGTGTGTTTGTGTGTTTGTGTGTTTGTGTGTTTGTGTGTTTGTGTGTTTGTGTGTGCGTGTGTGCGTGTGTGCGTGTGTGCGTGTGTGCGTGTGTGCGTGTGTGCGTGTGTGCGTGTGTGCGTGTGCGCGTGTGCGCGTGCGTGTGCGTGCGCGTGCGTGTGTGTATGTTGTATATGTGGATGTGCGTGTGTGTAGGTGTATTCGCGTGAGTGTGGATGCGTGTGTGCGCACGTGCGTGGTCGTGCATGCATATGTTTGTGTGCATGTTTGCCTGTGCTTGAGACGGGGCGATATCCCCGTTTCCTCAGTCCTAGCGGGTGAGGAACCACGTATACCGTTAACAAGATCGGGCGCCGCACCAATAAGATATCGGTTGGAGAATCTAGCAGTAGCTATTTTGTTTCGCGCACAGTTCGCCAGTCGCACGTCGAGGTGTCACGCACCCCAGTCTTATGTGATATAACACCCGAACACTAATTAAACCGGACATGACATCAGAACACCCATAATCCAATGCCACCGGGCGTCTTGCTTCCAGCCCAAGGAACGCCCGGGCCCACGGGCGTGGGCATTGGCGTGGGTTGACAGCGAGCTCCGTCGTATTTGTGAAAACGAACAATTTATCATGACATTAACCGTGCATTGAAGGTGGAGACGGGCCATGATGAATGAACGCGCCTCTATCTGATTGTATCTCGGCGTTGCGTCGTTCGGAGAACTACGATTGAGCCTGTTTGTTCAGGGCGTCGGTTCGTTCGTTTGTAGCCGCCCTAAATATAATGAGTCACTAAATACAATTGCTACGTCTGATAATTAGGGTTTCGCCCAATATAGTCGTAGGCGTTATATGTCTGTGTCATAAGTTACATTTACCCGGTATAGTGACGATGTTCCATGTTTCGTGTATAAGGTGGAACACGATAGCACACACACTGCTGGAAGGTCAAACTCTCGAAGGAGATAATGTGGGTTTTAATAATTTTACTTGTAAGTTTTGTTCATCAGTGCTTCGGTTCACTCAGTTGTATAAATGAGTGCCTGGCTATAAGCAATGGTGTATGTATACGTGAACGCGTAGTATTTGCGCAATAATTGCTTCGTGGCGTAATGTTCACATATAAGACGACATGGTGGGAACAAGAACAAGAACAAGAACAAAATGTTTATTTTTGCCCCCAAATAAGTACACGAATCAATAATTATAAGGTGAAACATAAACAAAACGTCTTCATAAGTAATTAAAAACAGAACTGTGAAATGGGGGTCAGTGGTTCCTTTTAAGACTGAAAATATATCTGTCAGGCGGTGAAGTGTAGGCCTGGCATTGTTGCCAATAAGACCAGTGACCATGCTGACACCTGTGTATCGGATGCCAATGTTTACCCATAAACCGCTCCCAAGTAGCTAATGATGTGTTGACCAGTTTCGTCATTCACATGTTTGGCCCAGGATCACAATATGGTCAGCGTCTCACATAGCCCGTGGGACACTTGTGAGTTGTCTAATATTCATACTGATTTTTCGGCGCATAGCTAATCACTAAATTGCCTAGTAGCAGTCTGCACACAGCACGTGAATGCAGAGTAGACACGACATATTTACAT
>JAODUO010000558.1:277500-286528 GCA_025642075.2 Ridgeia piscesae
TATTATGTCAAGTTGTCGGGCAAATCACTATAACGTGATTATGTTACATAAATACGCAAAATAATGTATTGCAAATGTATATTTTAATTAAACGCGTTGATTACCTCATTGTCGCAATAATGTGTCGTCATCATGGCGTAGTTTCATTAGACGGAACTGCTCGCAAGTAGTCGCCCAAAAATTTTAAGAACCCTCGTCATGTCGAGGGTTGTAACATAGGGGCAACGCAAATAGTGAAAATAATATAAATGCAAAATATTGGTCACGTTAATGCAAATAAAAAAAATTAAAGGGATTTTAATTTCCCCAGTAAGGGGGTTACAAAAAGGCCCTAAAAGCCCCATTTTGGGGGGACCAGAGTAAGTTTTTTTGTAAAGATCCACATGAAGACACTTCGATCTCATGAGTGTGTTGTTTGTAACAGGATGCCACACTGAAGAACACTTCGATCTCATGAGTAGTGTTGTTTGTAACAGGATGCCACACTGAAGAACACTTCGATCTCATGAGTAGTGTTGTTTGTAACAGGATGCCACACTGAAGAACACTTCGATCTCATGAGTAGTGTTGTTTGTAACAGGATGCCACACTGAAGAACACTTCGATCTCATGAGTAGTGTTGTTTGTAACAGGATGCCACACTGAAGAACACTTAGATCTCATGAGTAGTGTTGTTTGTAACAGGATGCCACACTGAAGAACACTTAGATCTCATGAGTAGTGTTGTTTGTAACAGGATGCCACACTGAAGAACACTTCGATCTCATGAGTAGTGTTGTTTGTAACAGGATGCCACACTGAAGAACACTTAGATCTCATGAGTAGTGTTGTTTGTAACAGGATGCCACACTGAAGAACACTTCGATCTCATGAGTAGTGTTGTTTGTAACAGGATGCCACACTGAAGAACACTTAGATCTCATGAGTAGTGTTGTTTGTAACAGGATGCCACACTGAAGAACACTTCGATCTCATGAGTAGTGTTGTTTGTAACAGGATGCCACACTGAAGAACACTTAGATCTCATGAGTAGTGTTGTTTGTAACAGGATGCCACACTGAAGAACACTTAGATCTCATGAGTAGTGTTGTTTGTAACAGGATGCCACACTGAAGAACACTTCGATCTCATGAGTAGTGTTGTTTGTAACAGGATGCCACACTGAAGAACACTTAGATCTCATGAGTAGTGTTGTTTGTAACAGGATGCCACACTGAAGAACACTTAGATCTCATGAGTAGTGTTGTTTGTAACAGGATGCCACACTGAAGAACACTTGATCTCATGAGTAGTGTTGTTTGTAACAGGATGCCACACTGAAGAACACTTCGATCTCATGAGTAGTGTTGTTTGTAACAGGATGCCACACTGAAGAACACTTCGATCTCATGAGTAGTGTTGTTTGTAACAGGATGCCACACTGAAGAACACTTAGATCTCATGAGTAGTGTTGTTTGTAACAGGATGCCACACTGAAGAACACTTAGATCTCATGAGTAGTGTTGTTTGTAACAGGATGCCACACTGAAGAACACTTAGATCTCATGAGTAGTGTTGTTTGTAACAGGATGCCACACTGAAGAACACTTCGATCTCATGAGTAGTGTTGTTTGTAACAGGATGCCACACTGAAGAACACTTCGATCTCATGAGTAGTGTTGTTTGTAACAGGATGCCACACTGAAGAACACTTCGATCTCATGAGTAGTGTTGTTTGTAACAGGATGCCACACTGAAGAACACTTAGATCTCATGAGTAGTGTTGTTTGTAACAGGATGCCACACTGAAGAACACTTCGATCTCATGAGTAGTGTTGTTTGTAACAGGATGCCACACTGAAGAACACTTCGATCTCATGAGTAGTGTTGTTTGTAACAGGATGCCACACTGAAGAACACTTCGATCTCATGAGTAGTGTTGTTTGTAACAGGATGCCACACTGAAGAACACTTCGATCTCATGAGTAGTGTTGTTTGTAACAGGATGCCACACTGAAGAACACTTCGATCTCATGAGTAGTGTTGTTTGTAACAGGATGCCACACTGAAGAACACTTCGATCTCATGAGTAGTGTTGTTTGTAACAGGATGCCACACTGAAGAACACTTCGATCTCATGAGTAGCGTTGTTTGTAACAGGATGCCACACTGAAGAACACTTCGATCTCATGAGTAGGTTGTTTGTAACAGGATGCCACACTGAAGAACACTTCGATCTCATGAGTAGTGTTGTTTGTAACAGGATGCCACACTGAAGAACACTTCGATCTCATGAGTAGTGTTGTTTGTAACAGGATGTCACACTGAAGAAAAAATTTTAAAAACCATAAGATGTTTTTGTAAAGGATGAAATTTTTTTAAAAACAACTTCGATTAATTTTTGATGTAATATTTTTTGATGTAATTATTCGCTGTTCTGAATTAAACGAATTTACTGTTATCGGTGGGCTAACACGCATTCCAGAGTACTATCCTTACACGGAACCAGTGTACTTAGAGTGAAACAAAATGGCGACTATTGATCTGACTGCCAATACACCTAAACCAGTGCAGACGTTCTAAGTCGTCACAACTACAAGTAACGACACAGTGATTTATTCAGCATACATTTTGAAACTGAGATTCTAGCGAAATCATATATCCCGACTGCGCCAAAAATTTAGAGACGCTCCGATTTTTCCCAAAGAGCGACTAGAACGCCCGACTGTGGTGCTATGTGATGGTCAAATGCCCATTTCATCGATAGGTGGGAACATGCGCCACCATGTGGTGGTTTATTGTATTCGCCCCGATTAAAAGTTGTAGCAACTATTATAATTACGTACAGTGCACTACGCTGTCGTCACATTTTAAATATAGTTACGTTAGAGCGCCAAAACGAATTATGCGAGCTAAACAAGAGTCATATTTTCAGTTTGGCGACTAGCTAACTGGCAAGAGCAGACATTGGTGACGTCGTGATTTCTACCAAAATGGTGCTGTCCGGGGAACATGGGTATGACTTGACGGGGTCATTAGGTGTCAATTGTTACTTAGATGTATATGTCCAAAATATGCCTTTTGTTTCTGTTTAACCGACTTGCATAGCCATAGGGCGGTACACACACTGCAAGTAGTTTGTTGCACACGATCGTCTTCGTCGAAGTGAGACAACATTGTTTTGAAGGCTTCTTTTTGTACGCTTAGCAACTGCTAGCCACGTTGACTGCGTGAGAATTAATGGTGTCCTTTGTAAGTGTAACGTGGCACGCAGCTCTCTGCCTTGCACAACGGCGCCTTGACGCAGTTTAGTAAGTCTAGTCAAGTGGAAACTATGGCGTCCAGTGACTTCCGGCAGGCGTCTTACCCGTGTTGTTTACGCGCGCCATCTGGCGACCAATCAAAACTGACGATTATAGCTGAGAGAGGGGGAGGGATATAATATTTAGGGAGGATGGACGGACGGACGGACGGACGGACGGACGGACGGACGGACGGACGGACGGACGGACGGACGGACGGACGGACGGACGGACGGACGGACGGACGGACGGACGGACGGACGGACGGACGGACGGACGGACGGACGGACGGACGGACGGACGGACGGACGGACGGACGGACGGACGGACGGACGGACGGACGGACGGACGGACGGACGGACGGACGGACGGACGGACGGACGGACGAACGAACGAACGAACGAACGAACGAACGAACGAACGAACGAACGAACGAACGAACGAACGAACGAACGAACGAACGAACGAACGAACGAACGAACGAACGAACGGAGAGAGAGGGAAAGAGACGAATGGAGAGGGATGGAGAGAGAGAGAAATACAGACAGACAGACAGACAGACAGACAGACAGACAGACAGACAGACAGAGACAGACAGACAGACAGACAGACAGACAGACAGACAGACAGACAGACAGACAGACAGACAGACAGACAGACAGACAGACAGACAGACAGACAGACAGACAGACAGACAGACAGACAGACAGACAGACAGACACAGACAGACAGACAGACAGACAGACAGACAGGGAGACAGGGAGACAGGGAGACAGGGAGACAGGGAGACAGGGAGACAGGGAGACAGGGTGAGGGGCATGGGCATGGGCATGGGCATGGGCATGGGCATGGGCATGGGCATGGGCATGGGCAGGGGCATGGGCATGGGCAGGGGCAGGGGCAGGGGCAGGGGCAGGGGCAGGGGCAGGGACAGGGACAGGGACAGGGACAGGGACAGGGACAGGGACAGGGACAGGGACAGGACAGGGACAGGGACAGGACAGGGACAGGGACAGGGACAGGGACAGGGACAGGGACAGGGACAGGGACAGGGACAGGGACAGGGACAGGGACAGGGACAGGGACAGGGACAGGGACAGGGACAGGGACAGGGACAGGGACAGGGACAGGGACAGGGACAGGGACAGGGACAGGGACAGGGACAGGGACAGGGACAGGGAAACGATCACTAGTTTTACGATACATCACCCAACTCCATGAATCAAACAACTCCTAGACTTGGGCGGATGTGGAGGCATAACATATTTTCATTTTGCGAAGGCCTTCGAAACGGCGCCACACAAAAGATTTGCAAAAGCAAGCTAACATGTGGTGTCGAGTGAGAGAAGGCAACATGAATCGAATCTTTCCTAACGGGAAGGAGACAGGGAGTAATGGCAAATGGATAAAATCAGAAGTCACAGCAATATTCTTGATTTCATAACGTGTTCAAAACTGCATTTCCTGCCAACATCCTTGAGTATGTGATCTCCGTTGCATGTCTCTTTCCAAGACATTAGGATGCTTAACCAATCTGACCTGTTGCGTCTTTCATTTCGGTTTCCGAAGAACTGTCATTGTAGAAGTCTATTATTGTTAATTTTTAACAAGATTTAACAAGATTGCCACCTAGAGATTCAACTCTAGATGGCAGGTGGACTAGGAAGCCATTTGGCTTATCGAGAGTCCAACCTATCTATCTAAGTATACCCCGCCCTTCTTAGGTATATGTCGATTTTATTTTTAAATATATTAACACTGCTAGCACCTACACAATCAGCTGATAATCTGTTCCATTCGTTTATTGTTCTTTGTGAAAATGAAAATTTTCTAATATCTAGTCTACACTGCTTCTTTGCTAATGTAACTCCATGTCCTCTAGTCCCTTCTCTTCCTTGACTGTGAAAAAATATTTCTGTCAATATTTTCATATCCATTCAATATTTTAAACACCTCAATCTGATCTCCTCTCAATCTTCTGGTTTCTATGTTGTTAACCACATTTTTTTAGACGCATTTCAAACTAATATTCCTGGTTTTGGTATCATTTTGTTGCTCCCCTTTGTACTCTTTCTAGCATATCAATATCCTTCTTGCGATATGGCCTCCATGCTTGTATACAATATTCTAATGAGCCTAACTATTGTTTTATACAGGGTATTATTAGTTCTTTTTCTTTGTCCTATATTTCGCCTAATTAATCCAAGAATTTGGTTTCCTTCGCTGGAATTCCACTGCTCTGATACCTTCATGTCAGCATTAATAGTTAACCTAAGTCCTTTTCCTTAAGGTAAGATTTAGCATATCACCCATTGTATAAGGTACATCTTCATTCCATGTCCTGGGGAGGCACTTACATTTTCCCAAAAAATTTAAAACAGCATTTGCCACTTCTCAGACCATTCTATCAACTTATTAAGATCATCTTGTAAATGCTGTCTATCTGCATCACTTTTAATTTTCCTAAACATTTTTGTGCGTCCGAAAAACCTCAACACCTTGCTTGTTATGTCATCATCCAAATCATTGATATATATTAAGAATAAATAGGTCCCAGTACTGATCCCTGCGGTACTCCACCAAAACCGCTTTCCAGTTTGAAACCTCCCATCCTCCTCTTTGTCTTCTAAATAAGCCATTTTTCTATCCAGTTGATCATTCCTTTTCCCTATGCCATGGGCCTTGGTTTAAGTAGAGTCTTTGGTGTGGCACTTTGTCAAAGGTTTTTTTAAAATCAAGTGATTATATCTACTGGTGATCCCTCATCTAGCCACTTTGTGACATCTTCAAAACATAAATATTTGTTAAGCATGACCTCGCTTTTAAAAACCCATGTTGAGATGGGTTTATAATTTATTTTTAACAAGAAAATCAACCAGGTGATCTTTAATTGTCTTTCTAATAGTTTGCAAATCACCGATTTAAACTCACTGGTCTATATTCTCTGACTTTTTCTCGAACCTTTTTAAATAATGGTATAATGTTGCTTTTTTCCATTCTAACGGAACTATTCCTCCTCTAATGACAAATTGAACACCGTTGCAACGATGCTGATTTGTTCTCAATTTCCAATTAATTTGGGGAGACCCCATCCACCCCAGGTGATTTATTATCTCTTATCTCTTATTTTCATAGCTACCATTGTTGGGATTACAATTAGTTGTCCTAAAAGTAAACTTCTCCTTGAACTTAGTCTAAAGTACTGGTAATATACAAATATCTTCCCTGGTAAAACTATTAGGTTTTCTGCCATTAAGAATCCCTCGTTATTATGTTTCCATCACTACCTTTAGAGGACCAACCTTATCCTGAACTTTCTGTTTACTTCGAACATATGCATAAAACTCTTGCTGTCATGTTTTATATTAAAAGCCATTTTTTGTTCGTAGCTTCTCTTGAATTTCTAATTTCAGCTGTAGCTTGATTAAGTGCTTCTTTATAAATGCTATAGTCTTCTTCATTTCCCGGTATGTCTAATGTCTTCCATATCATTTGCTTGTACTTGATTTTTCTAATGGCTTCCTTCGATAAGTGTTTCTTCTTTGACCGTTTCCCTGTTTTTCAAGGGGAAAATTTGTCAACGACGCAGTCAATTTCACTCTTTAAAATATTCCAGCATTCTGTTGCTGTCTTATTCTTCAGTGTATTATCCAGTCTATCTTTGCTAAATATTCCCTCTGTCCTTATATCTTCCTTTGTGAAAATTTTTTCCCGTCCTTATTTTTCTATTCCGGTCTCCTTTACTTTGATGATAAAAAGTATCTGGTTGTGATCACTACACCCCAGTGGGTCACATATCTTGACATTATCAACAAATTCCTTCTGACTCAATACTTGTTACACGTTTCGCCCCTGGTTGCTTCTAACACATGTTGAGAAAGGAAACTATCTTGTACTAAATTTAAAACTCTTGATCCTCTCTCCCGGTACTCTGTAGAGATGTCCACTGTATATGCCCATGGTTAAATCCCCCCTAATAATACAGTCCCGTTTACTCACTTTTTGATAGCGTTATGTATTTTTCATTCTTTCCTGCTTATGTTTGGACTCCGATACACTAACCCAACAGTTATTTGAGTTTCCTGTAACTATGTTCACCAGACAGCTTCTTCACATTCTGCTTCTTTTTCTAATTTATTTCATAAGCTTGGATGGATTCTTTAATATATAAAATAACTCCGCCTCCCCTTCTTCCTAATCTATCTTTCTAAAAATTACATACCCCGTCATTCCTAATTCGGCATCTGATATATCGGTGTGGCCCAAGATTAGTTATACCTATTATGTGAGGGTCAATATCTTCTACCATAATGTTTAGTTCATTTCTTTTGTTATATGCTCCTTGCATTTAAACAAACACATTTATAACCAAATTCCGTAGGGCTTTGGTTCTTTGCTGATTCTTTTTGCTATCTTTATCTATGCCTCTAGTATTTGGCTTCTCTGTGTATCCCCCAAACTAGTTTAAAAAGTTGCAACCTGTTCCATTATTCATCGATCGAAAAAAGGTTCTCGGAGAACACTGCTGCGCCCTTTCCGCTTAGATGGAGGCCATTCTCATAAACATGTCTTCTTTACCAACAAAATATCCCCACAAATCTACAAATCCAACTCCTCTTCTTCACACATCTGCTCTAATAGTCCGTTAATTGCCATCCTCTTGCAATTTCTAAATGTTGTTCCCCTTCCTCATCACTGGCAAGATTCCTGAGAGATGATCTGTTCAACTCTCGTCTTCTTCAGTGTCTCTACCAACTCTCTGTATCTCTTCACTATCCTGGTTGTTCCATCCCTGTCTGCATTGTCGTCCCAAAGTACTAATATAGACCCCCTTGGCCATGCCCAAAACGTTCTGTACCCGTTCAGTCACATGCTCTATCCTAGCCCCCGGAAGAAAAAAACAACGTCTTCTCCTTTGTTTTAAAGTCCTGTCTGTCTTTCGCAAAATGGAGTCTCCCATAAATACCCTTTCTGTTCTCAATGCCCCTCGATCACTGCTTCAGAGTAGCTCCTCCGTTTTGCGTCTCCCTGGTTGCTGACTTTTCCCTGCCGTTCTCGTGTTCTTTCCGGTCTCTTTTCTTCCTGTCATCGTCCTTGTTATTGACTTCCGTTTGGTCACATCACCTCTCACTTCCTTTCTTCCATTCGTCTTACCTCCTGTCGCATCTACTTCTCTCATCTCCTGTCCCCTTGTCCCTCCCTCCTTCTCTACTGTCACTTTCTCCCCGTCACCTTCCTGCATGTCATGTTTCCTGTTGTTCTTTCTCCATTTGTTGTCCTTGCAATCACCCTCCCTCCACTCTGCATCCCCTTCACAATATCCGTTAGCCTAGCTAACTCTGCTGTCAGACAGTCCACTTTCCAACACCCTAAACATTGGAACGTAAACCCTTCCTCCGTTGTCTCTGACCAAGTTTTTCCGCACCCCGATACGGCAAAATCCACCAAGCAGTGGTTACACACCAAGTGCCTCCTTGCCTTCACTTGCCGCTTGCCAGGTGCCATATTACGATTTGTCAAAATCAACTCTTAGCTTAAACCAACTTAGTCTTTAGAAAGACTGTTTGTTTATTGTGTACAGAACTGCAGCACACTTTATGTTATAAACAACTTACTACCTATGCTACCATGAACAATAAGTTTAGTCTGTACTGGTACCGTTCCCTAGCGGAAACGTTGGACACTACCTATATAAACAAACAAACAAGGGTTTCCTACTAAAACGCTTGTTTATTTTTTAAAAACAA
>JAODUO010000559.1:0-12500 GCA_025642075.2 Ridgeia piscesae
AGTGGCCGGTTGCATGACACGCACCCAAGTTAAGCGGTAAAATTACCCCCATCTCTCTAGGTGTCACCTAGCTGGGTGACCGTGCACAACAGCCACCCAGATGCCGCCCAACTAGGGGATACCGACACGAGTAACCAATAAGCGGATTGCCGCGTTTTGAGAACAAATCTTCCCAGAATTCAGTTCACCTCAGACAGTCCTCATGGTGGAAGCAGTGAGACAACAGCGACATTATAAGGACAACCTTTCTCATGCTGAGATTATGGCCTTAATGCAGGCGTACGGCCAAATATAAGAACTGTTACAAGGCCGATTAAAATCAACCTTGTCCAACAGGGACAGAACAAGGGATGGAATGATGTGATGGCAGAGGTCAACGCTCTATCGACGAGGTTGCGGAGTGTGGAGGACCTAAAAACTGGCAATGAGCTCATTTATTTTTCTGTTGATAAATATTTGAATAAAAGTGAATTTAAAATTGCATAACTGTGTTATTTATATAACTATTAAAATATTGTTCGCAGTGTTTTGAAATGCATTGAATGGAGTAATAAATTTGCAATATTTTTTCTTCATACTAATTAATTCAGTTAATTAGTTACTATTACCTAAGTAGTGCACCAAGTTAACAGACCAACACATTCTAATTAAGACCAGCAGAGTTCATAAATATGAAGATATTTATACATATTATGCAGTGTGCATAACCACATTTATTATGAGAATAAATATATATTACCTAGTCATGTAGTAATAAATAAATAAATTAGTTAATACGTAATAATTAGCAAGAAACGGTTTTTGTAAAATGGCACAATGTCCATGAATATATGTTTATATAAATATACAATTTGTAAAAAAACTGCAATTGTGGTAAGAGGTATGATTTAATAGTTATGTAATATTAATAAATTAATCAATATTCGTATACAGACCAATATAAAAACAAAAGGCCGCAATGTCCATGATTATGAAGATAATAACACATATTATTATGCAATGTGTATAACTACATTAACAGAACGTTACAAATGTAAATAAATAAATAATGTAATAATAATTTAATTAATTAGTCAATATGTTATAAGAAGCACGCCACTTTCATAGATCTACACATCTTAGTAAAAGGCCAATAATGTCCATATTTATGAAGATATACATACTGTCACTATGAACTATGTACAATCACGTATACAGTAATAATAAATGCAAAGAAAAAAAACATTTAATAATAATAGCAATTTAATTTGTCAATATTTAGTAATTACCATTCAACATTGACAGACTGACATGTAGGTAAACACCCTTATGTCCACGATTATGCGGACAGTCGTAGAATTTACACAAGCAGTAAACAACTGCTGCCATTGATACAACGCGCTGTGAGTCACCCAGCTGCAGTTGGGGCTGCTTCGAGTTGCCCCAGAAAGTTCCGCCTAACTTGTGACATAACCCAGCTGGGTGTGTGTCATGCAACCGCTCCAACTGGCAAGGTGTCACCTAGGTGTTATTTGCCATAACTTGGGTGTGTTTTGGACTTGGGTGTGTGTCATGCACCTGGCCACAGGTCTATGAATCTAATTGCCATATCCTCCTGTCCTTCCAGTTTATTCTCAACTAGCTACCTCAGGGCAAACATCCCATCGGTTGTTCCTCTTCCTTGTCTAAACTCCAGCTGTTCTTCGCCGATTCCCCTTACACTACAGCGCTTATTCTGCCATCCACGATTCTTTCCAGAAACTTCAACATATGGCTTAGCAACGTAGCACCTCTATTTATCCTGGGTCATGCACATCTCCCTTTCTTTTCTATATCCGGACTATCAGCCTCATTCTTCATTCCCCTCTCTCTTGCAGGTGTTCAGCAATTAATTTGTCGATCATATTCCAACTCGCTCAGCCACAATCTCTACTCGCACTTCATCAATGCCTGTTTATCATTCCGACTAGGCCTATAAGATAAACAATAAGAATGGCCCAGGCTGTGACAAGTTTCATAAAGCTTACAGTACCTCCCACCACTGAAAACCCTTTACTGCCAAGCATGTCACTTGGGAAGATTATATATATATATTTTTCAACCACAACAATTATGAATTACACATCACAATGTTGGTGGAAAGGGGTATGTTTCAACACACACACACACACACACACACACACACACACACACACACACACACACACACACACACACACACACACACACACACACACACACACACACACACACACACACACACACACACACACACACACACACACACACACACACACACACACACACACACACACACACACACACACACACACACACACACACACACACACACACACACACACACACACACACACACACACACACACACACACACACACACACACACACACACACACACACACACACACACACACACACACACACACACACACACACACACACACACACACACACACACACACACACACACACACACACACACACACACACACACACACACACACACACACACACACACACACACACACACACACACACACACACACACACACACACACACACACACACACACACACACACACACACACACACACACACACACACACACACACACACACACACACACACACACACACACACACACACACACACACACACACACACACACACACACACACACACACACACACACACACACACACACACACACACACACACACACACACACACACACACACACACACACACACACACACACACACACACACACACACACACACACACACACACACACACACACACACACACACACACACACACACACACACACACACACACACACACACACACACACACACACACACACACACACACACACACACACACACACACACACACACACACACACACACACACACACACACACACACACACACACACACACACACACACACACACACACACACACACACACACACACACACACACACACACACACACACACACACACACACACACACACACACACACACACACACACACACACACACACACACACACACACACACACACACACACACACACACACACACACACACACACACACACACACACACACACACACACACACACACACACACACACACACACACACACACACACACACACACACACACACACACACACACACACACACACACACACACACACACACACACACACACACACACACACACACACACACACACACACACACACACACACACACACACACACACACACACACACACACACACACACACACACACACACACACACACACACACACACACACACACACACACACACACACACACACACACACACACACACACACACACACACACACACACACACACACACACACACACACACACACACACACACACACACACACACACACACAATACCGTTGTGATTATTATTTAAACTGTTCCTTGTGGACTTTAGCAAATAGATGAAGAAAGGCATAATAATAAATGAGTGGCGTTGCAATCCCTTATCGTTCTGATGCGCAATGTGTCAGAGTGAACAAGTTGGTTGTTTGTCTCTGTTTGTCTGTCTTCCTGTTGATTTCACATCCCCCATCCCTTCCTTTAAACATACAAAATATTGTCTATCTCTCTTCCTCCCTGACTGGCCGCCCCTCTCCCTCTCGCTCTCCCTCACTTTCTTTATCCTCTACTATTTCCCTTATCACTGTCTCTCTACACCCGTCTTCCTCCATACTTTATTCCACCAATCCTTTTCACCCCGCCAGCCGCAATTCAGTACGGTCATGGGTATTTGCACATTCGACAAGAAGAGTGAAACTACTGTGCAAAGCAACCTGGTTTTGTCCGTCGGTAATACCTGTCATGTTTCATTGTCAATTAACACAGACAATGCAAAGCTTCACTGCCGTGGACATTCTTAGCCTGACGTGCGGGCTCCGACAATGGTATGTTCTTGGTCCCGCGCAAGAACGCACACATTGACAACGTATGATTAGTAACATCTGTCGCGTTGCACCTGAGAGTTGTTACAAACAAATGACTTAAGCGTTCGTTCGAAAGCATGGATTCGTCGAAGTGCAGTTCTAGTCGAAATGCAGTTCTTCTGGTTTTCAGTACAAGACCAACTTTACGTGTTTATGGATGATTCGTGTTGGGTCGGGTGCAGTGTATCGTATGATATTCAGCAAACGATACACATTTGACGCTTTGACAGTTGTTCTCGAATGAGCTGCACATGTTGCACTTTGGGAATCATCAAACATTGGGATATAAAATCAGACGCCAAAAAAGAGCGACGACTGCTACAGAGCTTTAAGGTAGACTATGTGTGTAATGTTGTTGTTGTATTTAAAACGGCAATATGCAACTGTTGGTAGAACATTACATATACATATATTGCCACGTGGTACAGTGTCGACATTCTATATTGCTAACCAGTATAGTAAAACCAGCACGCATACGGAATACTAAAATTATTATCATTATGCATAAATGTTAGCGTCACTCTACAATGAATATAATTACGCAGATAACCCATTTCTCGTTAATCAAAACATAACTTTGGAACATATTTGATATGTAATGAATATATGCACTTGTGATTTGCATCGATATAAATCGTAGCTGAGCATTGTATTTATTTATTAAATAAAATAACAAATAACTAATAGGTTTTAATGCATCTATTTATTATCTTAAATTATGAATTATCGTATATCAATGCGGGTATATGTATCTGCGTTTAAACATAATGCCTTGTTTAATTTTATGAAGGAGAAAACGTCGGCGATGTGTGCGCCATATTGTTGCCCAACTTCCGCTATTCATACCATGAATCTGCATTAGTCAAAATTAATAATTATAGTTATGCGTGTTAACATGTTTGATGTATCATATGATGTAGCATAACATATAAGCAGAGTTTTAATGTAATAAGCAGAGTTTTAATGTAATGCTACAACATAAATCACGTCAGATATTATCAGCTTACGTGTCTTACAAGTTGACACCACAATTTCGCCAGCTAAGGCTGGACATTGCTTATAAGCAAACAAAATGGCTACCTTTATTGACTGAGTGTTTCAACCGCACGTGGCGGAAGGGGGTACCAGTGACGCTCGCACGAGTGAGCGTCACAACCGGTCTGGCGCACCGGGGCTTGGGCCAGGTATTTCCCTCCCATAGGAACACTTCCGGCGGAAGTCGGTCAGTTGTGAGGGAGTTTGGATTGTGACTAACCTTGCCACAGGAAAGTTCCGAGGAGCAACCAATGAGGTATCTCTGGCCCTAGTAGTGCATTAGATTGTACTATAGGCTATGTACCCAGTGTCTCCCACTTCCTCATTCCCTCTCACTTTTTCTTTTTCAAAGTTTTTCTTTCAAACAGTCTGTTATTGTTACTGTATATTATGAATATTAATTAAATTCAAAGCTTGTATTGTGTTCTATTCAAGTGTTTTAACAGCGTTTTATGTTTAACTTTAACAAGTATTTTCTGTTGTTTTAATCGTGCACAACTCAGCTTCACGGTAAGCTTTAGTTAATTTGTTGCACGTACAGAAAACTATAATTATTATTAATAAAAGTTACAAAAATGCTGCAACTATTTTAAATTGTGAAAGAGTTAATAGCATACATTATATGATAACTATTTTATTCATCGTAAATACAATCATTTTACTATTTAAATATACTACGACGTCTTTAATCGTCAACAAGTTAATAAAACTAACTACAATATATTGATAATAATATATTCAATGTATGAATAAATAACTGCGATCATTCAATGTTAAGATACTTGTTAAAATTTGTTTGCTTTTATTTATACATGTATATGTTATCTAGTATAACCTTTGGTTATAATCTTTTCAATGAGATATTTATTAATGTTAAATTTATAGATTTTTTAAATAATTAAGAAACACAGTAAATACAAATACAACTACCCAATCAGTATAACCGCGTACATTACCACCCCTTCATACGTGTACACAACACGTGACAAAGTACCTGCATCAGTAAAACAACAATCAAAACACTATAACACATAACGAAAATATCGAACATATCTTCAACTTACATATTTTCCTTTTCATTATATCAGAAGAATTTTGTTCACTTGCATAGTATAGGGTAATGTCGATTCAGTGCTGTGTGTGGCAGGTTCATACCCTGTTGGTGTTCCTTATGCAAACACTACATGTTGTGTGCACACACATTGATTCCATTTCATAAGTTTAGCTGGTTTTGTGATATTTTAGAATTGCATTGAACTACTTGTGTGTGTATATGTATATATATATATATATATATATATATATATATATATATATATATATATATATATATATATATATATATATATATATATACATACATAAGCAGGAATATGAATTGTTTTTGTAAATGTTGTGCATACTGATTGCCAAAAAAAAATAGGGATTAATATCCAATTCACACAAGTACGACGTAAGACCTACATGTGGGCTGTAGAAGAAGGCAGATAACATGTTTCATGCTGACAGCGCCATACGGCCAGCGTCAGAGTACTGGCAGGTTATCAAGTTACACAACAATCATAACTCTTGCAAAGGTGAGCGTAGAATATGTTGAGGACAGTAGCGCTATCAAAGTATGGTAGTTGCAAGAAGTCAAGGATGTAAGTAAGGCCCATATCCCAGGGGTGGACCATGTGCTGAAGAAACCTTATGTTTCAGACTGCTGCTATAGGGAAAATGGAGACTTCAGTCCGACATATCATGATTGGCTGGAGAGAGAGAGAGAGAGATAGATAGAGATGGGGGTAGTGTACGTGTCAGAAGAGTGACGGTTAACGTGGCTGAAGATAGACACAGAGAGGCTGTAGACCCAACAGAAGAGAGTAAAGTGGGTGAGTGTGGCTGAAGAGAGAAAGCGAGAGTGAGAGAGAAAGGGAGGGAGGTGGCGTCCACAACAGAAGATAGTAAAATGGGTGAGTGTGGCTGGAGAGAGAGAGAGAGATAGAGAAAGAGAGAGGTGGGGTCCACACCATAAAAGAATAAGGGACGCGAGCATGGCTGCATGAAGAAAAGCGACAACGTGAGAGAGAGAGCGATAGTGTGTGTACATGTTTGAAAGGTGACGGTTAACGTGGCTGAAGAAAGATAGAGACGGAGAGAGAAAGACAGAGAGGTTGCGTCCAAAACAGAAGACAGTAAAGTGGGTGAGGGTGGCTGGTGAGAGCGAGAGAGTGAGCGAGAGAAAGAGACGGGGATAGTTTACATGTCTGAAGAGTGACAGTGAACGTGTCTGAAGAGAGCGAGGGAGAGAGATAAATAGGAGAGAGAGAGACAGAGAATGAGGCAGAGAGATAGATAGATTATGAATGTTGGTGAAGAGAATGATATGAAGAATGTACCTGAAAAGAAAGAGATGGTGAACACATCTAAAGTAAATGACATTGTGAATGCGGCTGTGATGGCACAGATTAATATTAACTTGGCTTAAACCATCTGCTGACAACTTGTGAAACCGTCTATATGCACGAACCTGTAAGTATGCATGTTTTTCTTAGTGCATATGTATGTTGCTTCGTGCTACTAAGGTTTTATCACACAGCAGTGTGGCACTATGGTATGCGTTTAATAATCTTTTTTGTATCTACAAGGTAATGTTTTGCCATTCATGGAATGGTTTGACAATTATGATTCAGTCAGTTTGAATCTTTCTTCCAAGGGAGTGGGAATATTTGTGTAAATAGCACGTGAACATTCACAGCAGAGAGATTAGATAATAAATATAAAACGAGTAGTAATATGATACGCTTGATCTAATATCTTAGTTACTCTATGCTACATTTAAATAACAAATATCCATATAATTGAAACCATGATCATACATTCTTAAATCACCTCCACCTTTATATGTATATAAAACTGATCTATGTATAAATTCTAACTTCACTACACCTGCCAACTCTTCTAGCTGTCCAGATATGCATTTGTTTACGGGATCTAGACTGCAATAAGTATGGAACATAGCATTAATGTTGTACTTTTACACACAAAAACCTATATTATTACAGTCACTACTCAACCCCTGCCACATATACATATTGTGCACAGATGGGAAATAGTATGTAATAGGTACATTAGACGTCACATGGTGCACACCCATGGTATCAAGCAGCTGCCACACATATTTTATACACTTGTCAAAATTTCAATTTTCTGAGTTAAGTCGCCAACATTTTTCTATGGTCACTTCAACACGTCTTCTTTCTGTGACATAAAATATACACTTGTAGGAACAGAGAGACGGGGAGCGAGGGAGAATGGAAGAGAGAAGCAATGATACAGGGAGGGAGAGTGATGGGGTGAGAGAAAATCCCTGAAAGCACATAACCAGCATCAATAGATCATAAAGGCATAAAGATGTGAATTTTGTTATGATATTTGCACAGAAAAACAAGGTTTATTTGTTCAAAAAATTATTTTCACCTAGGTATCAGTATACATGGATGTTGGATTGTTAACCATTAATACATAAATACATAGCAAACTGTGAATTTTATTATCTCAGTCTATAGCAATAAACAATATAAAGATAAAATATGCTCACACGCGATACATAAAACACTGGACATAGTTTATCACCTTAAATGTTGTTGCTACGATCTTGTCACATCAACTGCAGTAAGTAATGAATGACCTGTGACAGGTCATATTATCGAGGGTTGATATGGCATCACAATAAAGCAAACTTGAAGTATGCTTTGCAAAGTGTGGACCCACAACTTGTAACCACTCACAAACACTATGTCAGTAGACGGTTCAGCAGAATAAAGACATGTCAACTAAATAAAACAGCCCAACAAAATAAAATTAGCCCACCAGAATACAGATGGCCCACTAAACTTAAGATAACCCACCAAAATATATATAGCCCACCAGCATAAAGATAGCCCACCAGAATAAAAATAACCCACCAACAGATTAAGTCCACTAGAATAAACAT
Organism: Ridgeia piscesae; assembly: GCA_025642075.2. Taxonomy (NCBI): domain Eukaryota; kingdom Metazoa; phylum Annelida; class Polychaeta; order Sabellida; family Siboglinidae; genus Ridgeia; species Ridgeia piscesae. The sequence goes on from JAODUO010000559.1 coordinate 9,033, forward strand.
AGCCCACCAGAATATAGACAACCCACTGGATCTCGCATCAAGTTGGTTTTCAACATTAGCTAACATATGTATAACCACATGGGCAACAGTGAAACCTTACTTAGCCATCGAGACTCTACAAATTCACTTAATGTGTAAATTAAACAGACACTGTACAATGTCATCCATTCTGTGATAAATAGCTCCTACATGCAAAGTAACACGTTTAAGAAACTGCAAGACTATCGCATATTTCACATGAATGTTTATACAGTTGTATGTTAAATAAATGTTTAAGTTAACTGTGCACATCCTATAAGACATTTGAGTCAAGCAGCAGCATGGTGAGAACAACATCTCTCTGCTTGCCAGTATCAGCAGTACTCCACAACCATTAACTTTCAGAAAGACTCATATCTGTGACATTTTCAAAACCAATGTCCCTCACAACTGCTGTTAGCAATATAACTTTGGTTGTATTATTCAAACCATATCTCATCCCATGGCCAGTTGAACACAGTGCAAAAAATACAACTATTTACATAATTATATATGTAGAAGCAAGTGTTTTCATATTCTATGTACACTATCTGGTCTGTGACATAAGTCATTTACAAGTATACACCTCATACAAATTTCTCTGACAACAGAACCATTAGTGAGAGATGCATTTGTAACTTGAATATTTCTTACTTAAAGGGAGGATGCCAGCTCCTCTGCCCAGAATTGGTCAAGCAGTAATTTGTAATGGGAACCTACTTTGTGGGAAAGCTAAACATCAAAGGCTATTGTGGTTAACTCTGCTTGCCTTGGCATTACTCCCAATCCATTTTTATTTTGAAACTGGATGTTTGTTTATAATTTGAATGAGTTGCAGGCAGAATCTTTCAAATTGTTATTTTGTTTGTTCTGAGCTTAATAAAGTAACTAAACACATGTTGTAGTCATAAGAATAAAATAGTAAATGAAAAAACCCTAGGAGCTGGTGACCCCACCAGTACTGTAAAATTGTAAAGAATTTTTAATTTCAAAAAACGGTTGTAGAATGAAGCCCACTACACAAAAATAGAATGGGAAAATATATATATTATGCATTCAGACTTCAACGTTACTCACCAGCATAAGAGATGAGCAAATAATCAACAGAACTATTCAGGAATCATTCTGATGGACTAGGAACAATTTAAACATTGACTTGGTTAGTACTCGAGTAATAGATCACTTACATTGTCCCAGATCATTGAGGCATATCTATAGGTAAGCCAAAAAAGAGGATCTCTTATACATATACCAGTTTTGTGATTGCCATGGGATTGTGTGCAAACATAGCTAATCACCATGGCAATATGTCGGCATAGCAAACCTTGCATAGCAAGCCTTGATAGAAGAGGGTCCAACATCATGACCACATCACCATGGCAACAGGTCAGAGTTATCATCTTGTTAGAACTTGCACCACTTTGACACTGTTTAAGCCTGCAACCCACTGCCAAATGTTAATGCGTGCAACATGCTGACACTGTTAGAGCTTGCAACACACTGACATTGTGACAGCCTGCAACACACTTACAAATGTTAATGCGTGCAACACACTGACATTGTGACAGCTTGCAACACACTGACACTGTTAGAGATTGCAACATACTGACATTTTGACAGCCTGAAAAACACTGACACTTTTACAACCTGCAATATGTGACATTGTTTGAGCCTGCAACACTGACACTGACAGATCCTGCAACACATAGACACCTTTATAGCCTGTAACTACAAAGACTCCTCTAAAACAGTGGTAGGTGCTATTGAGGAGCCACATTTAGAAATTTACCACATAGCTGAATCTGTACATCACCACAATCAAATTATTCCAGAAAAAACAACATAATGTAAACAACTGATTATGTCTACATCTGTGTGTGTGTGTGTGTGTGTGTGTGTGTTTGTGTGTTCCTGTACATGAGTGTGCATTTACTTGTATGTGTGTGTGTGTGTGTGTGTGTGTGTGTGTGTGTGTGTGTATGTGTGTGCCTGCATGCCTCCATATGTGTATGTACATGCATGCGTTTGTTAATAACTGAGCATATCCTACAGAATACATCCAACAGTTATCTTATGATACTTTAAAAACACTGTTTCCAACACAATAATATTTTTGTATCATAAAAAAGGAAGTGGAGTTAAAATGGGAAAACAAAATGATGTTGGAAGTAGTGTGATTTTAGAGCTCTGACACAGGATGATAAAGAGCTGGTAAGAACAACCAACTGACTGGTGACGTTGCCAGTTGCTCAGCTGATACAAACATGGAACAGCCAGGAAATTGTAAACAATGCACTGACAATGGCTAGTTCATTAATGAAAGCATTACTGTAACTAGGATGTATCACACATGAGCTTAATCATCTATGCTCATTTTCACCATCAAGGTCACTATTAAAGTCACATTTGGGATTGGTAAACAATGAGTAGATTAGCAAGCTGATCAGAATCTGTATCCATTAGTATTGTGTTTTGTAAATTATTTGGCACTAGAACATTATTCTGTCATTAGATGAGTAACAATATATCTAGAAAGTCTGTCACCATAGCATCATTCTGTTATGCAATGTATAATGACATTGACATCTCTGTAGTTGCCACAGTCACTTGCTGTCTGTCTGTCTGTCTGTCTGTCTGGCATGCAGGCATGCAGGCATGCAGGCATGCAGGCAGGCAGGCAGGCAGGCAGGCAGGCAGGCAGGCAGGCAGGCAGGCAGGCAGGCAGGCAGGCAGGCAGGCAGGCAGGCAGGCAGGCAGGCAGGCAGGCAGGCAGGCAGGCAGGCAGGCAGGCAGGCAGGCAGGCAGGCAGGCAGGCAGGCAGGCAGGCAGGCAGAGAAAAACAGAGAGAGACAGAGAGACAGGGAGACAGAGAGACTAGTCTGTTGCCAGATCAACATGGGTTCTCTGTTCATCACGAGCACCACTTGTTTCTTCGCCTAACAGTGGAGGAACTGAAATACCCCCTGAGACTCCTCCTATTCTACACCCCCTGTGCCAATCACCTCAGCTTTGGCACTGCCATCTCTGAACACAGCAACACTCACTTTCATCACACCTATCTGTAATGTACAACAATTCTAACATAGGATGGAACTATCTATTACATACAACTATATAGATATCGGACAAACCTGTCGATTATATACAATACTCAGGTCAGACATGTCTATTGCATACAAGAAAAGTCAGAGAACAAGTAATAACAGAATAAGTTGTCATCACATAATGAACTTGTACTGTGCTGCACTCTCTATCATCACATGACGTAGTCACATTTTCCTGTATTTTACTGTCTCATTACTGTCACTGGACCATACTCATTGTCACATTACTGTCACATTACATACTTACATTATGCCTTTCTCGACTGTCATATGCCTTACTTACATTGTGCCGTATTCGACTAACGCGTGCTGTACTTACACTGTGTCGTACTCGAATGTCATATGC
>JAODUO010000559.1:20000-37500 GCA_025642075.2 Ridgeia piscesae
TTGTCACCCTGGTGGCGCATTTCCGTCTATTACCACTATCGATGCCAGAGAAAAGCTTCCAGCTTCAAGTGTTCAGTGCTTTTTACCACCCATCATCTTCTCTTCTACCACCAGTTGGAATGATGTTGCTCTCTACTTAGGAAAGGTGGTAGGTTTAGATTTTGGCGACTATGTGCATAGTTTGCATAAATGAGATATTTCGTGGCCTCGTAAGTGCAGTGGTTGACATGTGTATCTGTCTGTGTGGCCAGTCACAGCACCAGGGTGTGTTAATTTTACCGTGGGTCAGTGTTGTGGATATGGGATATAGGGCGAGGTGTGTTATCGCTACAATGTGACATATGTTTATGCTTGAATTGAATTATATTTATACCAAATCTTCATTGACGGGTTCTGTTGATTACATGTACACATTAATTTGTATTATCAAATTCAAGTTTTGATAAAATTGATTTGGACAATTTGTCAATACGCGTTTTTTTTCTTCGGGCCCAATGTTTTGAAAAACGTACAATGGCAGTTTGAGAGAGAACGTATCAAGTTGTTATTCAGTAAACACCTTTTCAGCACATATATTGTAAACAACATAGTTGCATATATAGACATTGCAGGAATATACAAATATGTTGTACTCCACATCCGTGTAGACGTTTAAGCAGACCAGATGATTTATTAGAAATCTATGGATTCTACTTGTTTTATGCAGATGGCTGAGAAATGAACGTGGTAACGTGATATTTCTCTATAATTAACGGGGTCGATGGATCGTCAAAGACCAAATACTCTTAGCGTTTTTCTCACTAAAACTTCCATTATTGTATACATAGTCAACAGCGTTCATCCTCTGTCCTGTACTAGTGATCGCATCAAATTAAAAATAGACCCTAAAATAACACTTTCACATTTATAGCACGATTGAAATGTCTCTTTTCTCCGTATACACACCATGTGTATTTTGGATTCGAAGAAAAATACGACCATTCACCACGGGCCGACTCGCAATACACTACAAAAAGAAAAACGCACGTGGCGGCTTGTCATTGTTGCTCGCACCAGGTACGTGTGTGTAACGTTGATTTATCAATTCAATTGATGTTGTAATTATTGCCCTTTTGCAGGCGATTTTTCACGGCAGATATATTACTGTTAGAAACAATCTTTGCCCAGCATTGTGATTGATCAAGACTGGTGGTCGATGTAGACATGTGGTTGTCCACTAGAGACATCACGCAATACCTATTAGTTCTACAGTAGGCCTTTTACAATTACACATATCACCAATATATGCCAGTCATTCATATCTGTGCCGGAATATATTGCATTTTCTTATTGTACTCAAATGGCTACATCATTTCATAATACAACATGATCATTCAGCTTGTAAGATAAAATAATGGATTCATTTACATAATATTGATAACTATGTGGTTTCCACACTGATCAAAAAAAAATTGTTATCAAAAGGCTCTGATGTAACACAATTATTTCACCGAGACGACCACTTTTTCTGCCCACCCCAAGACGCAAGGCAATGGACACATTATAAGTTCAAACTTTGTTCAAACTACGAAAAACGAGGGACTCTGCTCGTTTTTCGTTCTACAGCAGTGAATACGTATACAGGACAGCCGTATCACTACTTTCTTCTAACAAGTGTTAGACCGACTGCATTTAGTATATTGTTTGTCGTTTTCATATTTTAAATTTGAATGTTTAGCTTTAACATTTTCGAAACAAAATGAAAAGTACTCAGGGCAGGGTAAAACGCATATGTGAGTCAAAACGCCTACCCTATAAAAGAAGAAGTTATTACACGCTTTAAAACATCGCTGCTGTGTTCTACGGATGCTGTCAACTAGCGAATATGCTATTCTGGAAGTTGGCGTGATCGACTGAAGTTGCGGTGCACCAAGTGCATATGTGGATGAATCCTGTGATGTGATGCTGTGTGTGATGCACCAATGAATAGTGAGAGTAATTAGTCACCAGGGCCTATGTATAATTAAAGATATGTGTTGTTGATTCACCTAAACGCACAGTGGGCGATACACGGTTACGCCCAAAACTGCATTACCACCAAAGTGAACGTGACCGATTATACATGTTGTCCGACTTCTTGGATTACATGCGGCGCTGGACTCGGGTTCTCAGTAATTGAATTTATTTTGTGTTCGTCACAGCAGTGAACAATGCACCGAATATGCTGCTTCGACTGCAATCATCCGTAACTTGAGTCCAGCGCCGTATGTAATTGCAGCAATCAGGTAATTAGTAAGACAATGCGCTAGGCAATTAGTAAGACAATGCGCTAGGCAATCACGTCATTGTTGTAGTCATAAGGGTATAAATACACGTGCGCACATGTTGAAAATCAATTCGTATCATTGTACATAACACAAACGGTTGGCAGCAGTGAAGGCGCTAGTTCACAACTATTTGTGTCAACAGCAATTCGAACGCGTATTTCTCTAGTCGACCGTACAATAGTTAGTTTGCAATGACTAGTTGCCTAAACTGGTTTGTACATTTTATTTCAATCTTTTGAATAGTTCATAATATTGAGTCTGCAAATCGCCGCAGCAGCATTGGTTGTGTGCCGGTTTATGGTGACAAACTAGATTGCCTTAATTTATGGGTTATTGTCACACGACTGGCAGCCAAGGATGTGTGTAATATGAACATAACGTCGTATCAATATATATCTGACAACAATACTAGAGAATACACAGTGTTGACATCGATACTATAGTAGAATATCAGTTGACAGGAATCATCAAGATGGAATCAATGCGTACACCAACGTGGACCAACGGTTCACGTTTTTCGCCGAATGTCTCAAACGACAGCTTCGGCTTTACTAAAGACACATCAGCTGTGAACACAGACAATATTAGTATAACGTTACTTACCATGTGCTCGCTGGGTTTGCCATGCAACTTGCTCGTAATTGCGGTTTATGTGCGAAATATGACGTCATCGTTGAGAGTCTATATGTTTGCATTGGCTATTGCTGATTCGGCCATCTGCGTGTGTTTATTCATTCTCGTACAAACGCCGATTATCATTTTCATCAAACCCGCCACATTAACTGTGCTTGATGTGGCCGTTAGCTTCTCCATGTTTCTTCTCGTTTTTATCGCTATTGAACGACTTAGAGCGATCCTTCGTCCGCATTCGTTCAGCAAGCACCCGCAGCGAGCGTGCACAGCTCTACGCATCATCGCCGCTGTTGCAGTAGCATTCGTCGCATTGTTGACAGTGACGAAAGTGTTACGACTTGAAAAGTCCATCCGACATGGGATTCAAATGTGCACTATCGTTGTGAGCATCTTGACAATTACACTTTGCTACACGCTTATCGCGACGGTGTTGTTGGAAAAGGCAAAATCTTCCCGCAACCGCGTTAACCTGACTGGTTTATATAAATCGCGACCTTCGCGCATGTTCCGGGGAGGAACCACACATCCTACAACATCAACTAGTACCGAAAATGTCGTTACAATTAGACCATCTCAGCCAGCTGTGCCTCACGCTTGTCCGGTAACGTCAAATGGTTCCACCGATGCTAAAGATCGGCCACAAAGTTGCCGATGCGCTGTTTCCGATGAGACTACACCAGCGTCCGTGAGTAGAAACGATGGCAGCACTACCTGTGTTATTACTTCCGTAGTTCCGACCAACAAACGAACGGCAACGCAAACAGCAGCACATAAAAATATGTTGTTGATGTTCGTAATCACCGTCGTCTTTGTTGCATGTTGGCTGCCATTCTGGCTGTACGGCATGGGCGTTCATGTGGCGCGTGATTTGAGTCGATTGTTTATTGTAAATTCCGTGGTAAACCCGTTCATCTACTGCGTCGCCAGCGCCATGTTCCGGGAGGACGTGAAACAGTTCTACCGGCAAATTCGCGTCAAGCTGTCTGTTTGTTACCATTAGAATAGTTACTGTAAATCGTATCTGCTTAAAAACGACATCGTGACAATGGATGTATTTGGCTGCCGCAATGACAAACAGAAAGCAGTGGAAACTAGTCATCATAAAAAGGAAGACAATAATGAACGAGCTGGCCGCCAACATCCCGCAATCGATAAACCGAATGTTTACCGTCAACGTGATCGAAAAACTAAGTTGCATTAATCTTTGTCATTGATCTTATTTGCCGTACAATGGTCAAGATGATCCGCCATCTTGGATATAGATAACCGAATATTGTGAATTTACAGCACGCAGCGGTATTTATTGTGTTTATTTTTTATAATGCCAACTCTAAACCCTGACAGATACATTCAAATTCGTCAGGTGACCGGCCAAAGTTGTGAAGCTTGAATAAATAGTGGAGTGTTTCCTTCGGTTGATGTTGACGCGCCTGTTTGCAAGAGTTGTATAAAGTCTACCAAAGGCCGTCGCTACGATGCGTGATCGGATGTGACGCTGTCGCTGGTCGCCTCAATAGACTGTCTGAACAGCTGTTAAAAGTCATACAATTTCATGAATTACATGAACAATTATTCTATCAGAATGCATGTCGAAATGTGAATCTGTTGGACTTTTAGTTGTGCTATATTCTAATGAAATGGTGGCAACAATTGCGACAGCAACACAGCAACGTTGTTTAAACGAGAACTGGGATAGAAAGATTGATATAGCTGTTGTCATGCCACCATTTCTAATGCAATACGCGTCTGTCAACACTTGTACTACTCAGCGCACATACCTGCGACGAAGACAAACAATGGCCTATCCATCGGCTATCAAATCCTTACAGGACAGTAATAATATTATTTTCATTTGCATACAATTGGTATATGTATATATGTATGTCTATCTAAAGTAAACTATGTTCAGATTCCTGCCTGGCGATTTAGCTTCCCTAATATAAATGCATTGGAAATAAGTCGCCATTTTGCTTAATTATTATGAATTTACCTTTTCATAATATCATGCTGTGTATTTCTACATGTTTCGAAGTGTTCGTGAACACAGTACGCTGTACACTTGACATAATATATCGTTATTGACTGAGTACAACTACTGTTTAATAACTATGGTCAAGGCAAATTAAACGTATGTATGTGTATTGTTGTTTATTTCCGTTAATTGGTAGCAATTGTTGGGTGCCGTGTCGTGACAAAGACGACTTTTTCACGATGGAGGAGATACAAGATGGCGACACGTGCTATTCCGGTTTGGTGACTAGCACAAGTACACACCATACATTACCAAGGGAACTAACTACTGAAGTAGTGTTCAAGTATTTTAAGATTAAATCATAATATTATCTACAAATAGTAGTTTTATTTTCGAAACAAATCACTCCACTAGCTACTCGCACCTGAATAACGGCCGAACCAGTTTGTTTTTCGTTCAACTGCATAGAATAAGACAACCGTTTCCAATGTCACTATTTTTTCCTAACATAAGTAAGACCTACTGTGTATAGTAGATTGTGTTCGTTTGTCGTTTGGTCTTTACTATAAGTTTGAAAACGAACAGGGTTTGCTTATTTTTATTTCCAAAAGGAAAAAGCGACACGAACCGTGAAAGTGAACCTGCATGACTGCTTATTAATGCTGTCCGACGGCTTATATTATCTGCGGTGCTGTATTTAACTGTCCAGTAATTGCATTCGTTACGTGTCCGTCAAAGCAACGAACAATGTGCAGAGGCTAATACACCGCACTGACTGACACCAAACAAAGGTAATCATTGGTAACATGAGACCAGCACCGTATGTAATCGAAGAAGTCAGAGAACAGTTATTACCACTCAGGCGCAAATTCACATGTTGCAATTCGTTGATGATCGTGTAACAGTGCGCTACATTTTAAATATGATTGATGTTATTAGCCAACCACGTCGCTATTGTAGTTATAAAGATGCAAATGCACGTACACATTCGGTGAGAATCCATTCGTATCAATGTACACGATGTAAACGGTTGATAGATTGGAAGTCGTTAATTCGTAACTGCTTGTTTTCAGCAATTCGAACGCATATTTCTCTATTCTCATTCTCGCACACACGAGTTAGTCTGCAAAGACGAGTTGTGTAAACTGGTTTGTACAATTTATTTGAATCTTTCGAATTGTTGAGAATGTTGAGTTTGCAAATCGCATCACGGGTGATTGTGTGCCAGGATGAATAGATAGGATAACAAAGTTTGCCTTAGTGGTTGGCTTATGGTCAAATAGCTGGCATAAGCATCGATTCAGCTGTGGAAGATCATTTGAGAGGAATCATCAACATGGAACCAATGCACACATCAACCTGGGCCAATGATTCACGTGTTCTGCTGAATTTATCAAATGACACCTTACGTTTGACTAAAGACACACCGTCTGCGAACGCCGACTCTATCGCTATTGCCATCATCACCCTGTGCTCGATGGGTTTGCCAGGCAACTTGCTCGTAATTGCAGTGTATATGCGAACTATGACGTCATCCCTGAGAGTGTATATGTTTGCACTGGCTGTAGCTGATTCGGCCATTTGCGTGTGTGCGATAATCCTCCCGCTAACGCCACCACGCGCCTTCGTTAAATACGCCTCATTGTACGTGTTCGATGTGGCGGTGATCTTCTCCATGTTACTCCTTGTGTTTGTGGCGATGGAACGTCTCACAGCGATCCTTCGTCCGCATTCGTTCAGTGTGAACCCTCGACGAGGGTGGAAAGCTCTAATCATTATCGCCGCTGGTTCCGTCGTATATGTAGCATGGTTGAAAGTGATGAGGGAGCTACGACTCAAAATGTCCATCCGAAGCGGATTTAAAGTGGGCACCGTCATTGCAAGCGTTTTGACAATTACGATTTGTTACACGTTGATTGCGATTGCGCTGTTGGCAAGAACAAGATCCGCCTGCAAACGTGTCTCTGCCATCAACCTGATTGCTCCACCTCCACTGCGATCTTCACAGTTCCGAAAAGCTGGGAACTTTGCGAGTCATCCGAATCCAACAGCATCAACTAGTGCTGACAATTTGCATACGATCAGACCGTTTCAGCGAACTGAATGTCTTCAAAGTCCTGGAACTTCGAGTGTGACGACATCAGCCTCCGTGGTTCCCACCAACAAACTAACGGCAACGCAATCAGCAGCCTACAAAAATGTGTCGCTATTATTCGTAATTACCGTCGTCTTTATTGCGTGTTGGCTGCCATTCTGGCTGCACAGTGTGGGCGTTCCCATGGCGTCTGAATGGGGTCGATTGTTTGTTGTAAACTCCGTCGTAAACCCGTTCATCTACGGCGTCGCCAGCGCCATGTTCCGGGAGGACGTGCGGCAGTTCTGCCGGCAAGTTCGCGTCAAGCTGTCTGTTTGTTTTCCTTAGATGCCAACAGTTAAAGGGAATAACAACAAGCCATTATAGAAATTTCTTTTGTTGCATATACATGAAGTATACTATTATATGTAACATTTGAGTGTGTTTAAAAAATACATAAACATATATATATGTTTAAAATGTTATATTAAACACGGCTTGCCCGCAGATCCTGCGGAATTGTCAGATTTAATGAGTTTAACAGCTATGACGTCACATCCCACCATCCGTTTCTGCTATATCATATTAGGAAAATCAGGTCATACATATCTTGTGTTATAGTTTCTTATCTTAACAGTCCGATTGAATACTGAGTTGAGTACACTGTCACAGTCATAGGCATAACAATTTACGTAGCGCAGATAGTATGACTGATTTTAGGCCGTATGTTTCTATTACGGGATTTGTATTGTATTGATCTAGTGATAATAAAAAATATCTTGATTATTTGAAATTATGTTTTAATATATCGTAAGTGTTATATAATATGATTAACAAAATGTAATAATGGGTGTTAAAACGATACTCAAAATATATACAACGGATTATCGCTTGTGATAAAAATCCGTGACTGTTACATTGCTGTACGTTGTGGTTTCACAACAATTCGGTAAGCACAAAAGAGGGCATTCTTCACTACTTGTTAAGATAGCCGATGCCATGGCAACCACCATAATAATTGATTATTATCCATGATTTCCGTGATCATTCTTACCGGCAAAGTGTCCGATTGTTTCTGCTTTTAATTATCCTTCGGAAAATGCAACTGTAAACACAATGTGGGGAGAGTCCGATTATTAAACCAAAAACAAAGTCCTGTCTTTTAACATGGGGAAGGTGTCGCTGCCCTCAAATACACATAGCCTTGTTTTCGAGCACGGCACTTACACGGTCTGCTGCGTTCAATTGATCGTTTCATCACATAATCAGTTGCCTACTAACATGGTCCGCCGAGTCATCAGAATGGATTCCGAACTTGACGATTTGTCGAGCATTCCGTGAACATTATGCTGCCACGGTGGATTCAAAATAAATGTTGCGACACAAACACAGGGCTACGTTGTTCAAGCCGCGAACTCAAGTGGAAAAGATTTGTTCAGATGACGTTGTAGTATATGGTTTGAAAGTATGCTGTGGTGATAAGATAGATAGATATGATAGATAGATAGATAGATAGATAGATAGATAGATAGATAGATAGATAGATAGATAGATAGATAGATAGATAGATAGATAGATAGATAGATAGATAGATAGATAGATAGATAGATAGATAGATAGATAGATAGATAGATAGATAGATAGATAGATAGATAGATAGATAGATAGATAGATAGATAGATAGATAGATAGATAGATAGATAGATAGATAGATAGATAGATAGATAGATAGATAGATAGATAGATAGATAGATAGAAGACAGATAGACAGACAGACAGACAGACAGATAGACAGACAGACAGACAGACAGACAGACAGACAGACAGACAGACAGACAGACAGACAGACAGACAGACAGACAGACAGACAGAAGAAGAAGACAGATAGACAGAAGAGCTAGATAGATAAGATGCGAGAAAGATAGTGATAGATAATAGACAGACAGAAAAGACAGATAGATAGATAGATAGATGGGGAAAAAAGTAACATCGGTTTAAAGAAGATGATGATAGATTTAATAGTAGCGACAGACAGACAGACAGACAGACAGACAGACAGACAGACAGACAGACAGACATGCATGACTGCATGTTGATAGATGCGTAGGTAGGCAGGTAAGTCGATAGATATATAGTCAGACAGACAGACAAACAGACAGAGAGACAGATAAACATAGGGAAAAAAGTAACACTCGGTCTTAAGCAAGCCCCACTGATGACTTCTATTTAATCAGTAGCGGGCAAATCATTATTGTGTCCAGATTATGTCCAGAACAATTAGATCTGTTAATATGTTATACATCAAATCTGTTGGTTATACACTATGTATGAACTGTTTTATCAATTATGTATTTATTGTTCAAAAATATAACATATAACCTGTTTCTATCTATTTCAGTGTTCGTATAAAATATCCACTGAGCAATGTTAAGATGTCGTGTAGCCTGTGACTTCGCTATCGCTTTTAAGAGTTCCATTAATAATTATAGCCAAAGCAACAAAAAAGGTTTTTGTTTATCATTGTTTAATTTTCGCCAAGTAATAATAATTGTTTGGCAGAGTTGTCACGACGTAGTTTGTTATATGCAATTCCTGCCGACACTAGCGAATATGATATAAGAGATGCAAGATGGCGAGATGTATAAATCCAGATTGGTGATAGTCTCCAAGATGCATGCCGGATTTTCGCAGTAGTTTTGCATTATGAATTATCAATTTACTTATTGAGCGACAAAAGCCTTTAATTTGTTATATTTTGCACACATGTTATTATCTAGAATGGGTATGTGCTTAAGTTGAAATGTCGACAGTCCAGTATAAACGGATTGTCATGCTTTATGAGACGAGTGCCGTTTGAAATATCATGGGAAAATATTTCTCGACTTTGGAACATAGCATTTAAAGTAATGTAACCTTATATGATGTCAATATTAAGTTTGTCAAGGAGTATATTACTGTTTGGATGTATAGATACAAATATCCCGGGTACTGACCTGCTATTTGTTGTCCGAAATTATCCACCGGTATATATAATTTAACTGTGTTATGCAAGGAATGTTGTGTTTAATGTAATTATTATGTTGCACATGTTGTACTGATATGTTTTAGTGTTGTGTATTATAGGTTTCAAAAATAAATGCCGAATTAATTCAAGCAATTGTTTTTCTTCTGAATGACGTATGTAGTAATTCTCTGTCAGTTAATTAACATAATAATAAAAAAAAAAATTTTGACACACACTAAAAGCGTTTCACTTGTGTTATAATGTCGTTTATGTATTTATTTGCAATGCATTTGTTAATACGTAGCACTATTCAATGCAACTTGGTCTTGGCAGTAATAATCTCAGTTTCGTACATTCCTAACTAGAATGTTAAAGCTTACAGTACAGTAGACCTCGTTTTCCGGAAGAACACCAGATTGTGCAGCTGAATAGTCAGTGGCTGGTGAGTGAAGCGGTAGGTATGACTGTACAAGTGAATCCTTCAGTCACAGTCTCTTGGACGGGTTCTACAACTTTGGTTTAACTGGTGCACCGTTATCAAGACCCCTTCGTTTTCGTCTCTTCTCCGTCCCGATCACGTTCCCTTTCTTCGCGCTGGTGTTGTCCGCGTCACACACTGTTGCGTACCATGTATTGTGATAAAACTTAACTAACGGCAAATATATTGCAACGGAATTTGCCCTCAATGGTGTGTTCAAAATAATGGTGGGTTTTTAGGTTATATTTTAGTAACTTTTTTAGACAGTTTTTCTTGAAGATGCGAGAAAGTATGATGATGATTAGAAATAAAATAAAAGTGTTTTAGAAAACAAACTGTAGTTGATAGGCATAAAAATAGTATTCACAGACAAGTAAGACTGAGATTGTCGCTAATGTTTTTATGACAAAGCAATAGGCGATCTACTAAGTTTCGAAAGGTGTGGAAGAGCTTCGGATGTCGTAACAGACGTCGATGGCCTAATAATGTTTGTTATGTGTTTGCCATATAACTGGGTTAATTGGGCGTGTGCATCTTATTGTTAGACACGTTTTATAATAGACTAAGTGGTACTAATAAAATGAGTAATAACAATGATGTAGCTAAAGGGAAACTGGGTGTCGTTATTAGCATTCCTTGAATGGGTCGCACGCAACATCCTCGTTGTTTTACACAATAATGTTGATTTGTTTTTTATTGAAAGTAATATAGAAAATTGTCTTATCAATATAATCATACCTTGTACCATAGGTACATACTCATCATCATCATTATTTATTTAATCTCCTGCAATGCATCAGAAAGGAGCTAGGAGTGAATAGTATACAAGAGAAAGTAAGAGAAATGAGACTACGCTGGTTTGGACACATGCAGAGAATGGAAGAAAACAACGAAGTGCGAGCAGTTGGAGACCAAGAGGGAGATGGATGGATAGCGTCCGAAGGGATATGCAGGCACTGCGGATCACCCCGGAGGATGCCCAGGACAGAACATTCTGGAAATCAAGAATTCGGGCCGCTGACCGCACGTAGTGGGAAAAGGCGAAGAAAAAGAAGAAGAATGCTCCGATATCGTCATGGCCGTAAGACAACCCCTTTCTTAACAATCTTTATTTTATCTGTTCCCGCCCGTAAGGTGGCAAACGTACTTTCTCTGTAGCCGAACCAAACATATGGAATCAACTTCCTATATCACTACAAAATCATCTGAAACTATCGCCATCGTTCGCCAAAAACGTAGACCCCCCTCTACGTTTACTTTGTTTGAAATCGCATTCGCATCGTAAGGTCTTGGTGGTCCCCTGCTTCAGTGATGATTCTGTCCCATACCCATTCACGATTACGATTAAATATTATTGTAAGCTGCGTCTTAATGTGATTCTTTGATAACTTAAACATATTTCCAATGAACATAATGCTTTTACATTCTGTTAACGTATTTATATCATGTAATTCAATGCCTAAATCTCATTACAAATGTGCTATATTAATCACCGTAAGAGTGACTCGAACGCCATATATATGTACGATTTTGTATCAAATTTCACCGATACACGTGAATCGGATGGTTTTCATCCGAGTCACTCGTACGTGTCTATCTTAATTGTATCGCCACCTATAGGCGGAGTTTCTGCTGTTTATATACTATCCGTATAAGGCATGGTCAGTCATGGTCAGTCAGGAGAGTTCACTGTGTTCTAAGTCAATGGTCATTCCGTGGTTCACTTCGCGTGCATGAATATACATTATAATCGGGCTACGTAATTAATCACCCTCGTGATAACAAATTCAAACTTACACGCATAATATATATATATATATATATATATATATATATATATATATATATATATATATATATATATATATATAATATGTAGTCGGTTTGTTGAGCAGATAACACCCAAGTTATGCACACATATGCAAGACAAAAGTACCGGAGAAAATACTTTTTTGGGATATTATCATGTTTTGATACATAACTCATAGGTTACACAAATCCGTTTAATAATCTAAACAGTGCGAAGGCGCTCATACAGACATATACAAAATAAATACACGTGTTAATTACCCGTGGATGTAACTAGAACCCCTCGCGGGCTCATATATTACTCTGATAGTAGGCACCCGACGTTCATGTTAACAAACGCTTTACAACAGTGGCTAGGCGAGTGGCTCTACCTGTAGGACAATCTGGCACGAATAGCATAGCGTGAATGAATGACATTTATTTGACCTAAACCTATTATTACAAACACATATATGCTATACGCTACGAAAGCCACTTTTTACATTTCGATCACCTAGCTTGCTGTAACATAGCTGTGTCGCGCTTACAATTTTCTGGGCATTATAAACTATTCGGGTTTCCGTGCATGCCCGATAAATGTAAAAGGATCAATGTGCAGCGAAACGCAAAAAGCGTTTCTGGTATACATACTCGCTGTTCGTTAACTCTGCTGAATGAATGAATGAATTAATTAATTAATTAATTAATTCTGTTTTTATTCGACCAGTATTTCAACCAAATGCATACACTATATCCATGTCAAACAAATCAGAATCAATACAAATATAACAATCACAACAAACATGGTAATAATATATAATGATTAGTAATACAACATACGGTCAGGAGACTCCTCGAAGATCATGCTAGTCGCTATCGAGGAGTCACCTGTGATGATCATTGTGAAGAGTTGCTTAACATTTCTCTCAATATATTAAAATATTACGTATGTTTGTTTAAATCACTGTCACGGATTATGGCGCACTGCAGTCACGGATAGCGCTTGCTATATAGTTTATAACGCCCGGAAAATGTAAACACTACAGCGGTAATGAAATGTGTCCATTTAGATCATTAACACAAATAATTACATACCACACAGATAAAATGTACTGGAAAGTTTTTATTTTTGTTGACGACCTATTTCGTCAGGCTACACCTAATGAATGGTGAGCAGACTGACACAAAAATATATGTAAGCGTGTGTAAGCGCGCGCATGTGAATAAATGTGTGTGAGTAAGCGTGTGGGTAAGCGTGTGAGTAAGCGTGTGAGTAAGCGTGTGTGTACGTACGTGTGTGTGTGTGTGTGTGGTGTGCGTGTGGTGTGGTGTGTGTGTGTGTGCGTGTGGTGTGCGTGTGTGTGTGCGTGTGTGTGTGGTGTGGTGTGGTGTGGTGTGGTGTGTGTGTGCTGTGTGGTGTGTGTGTGCTGTGTGTGTGTAGTGTGTGTGTGTGGTGTGTGTGTGTGTGTGTGTGTGTGTGTGTGTGTGTGTGTGTGTGTGTGTGTGTGTGTGTGTGTGTGTGTGTGTGTGTGTGTGTGTGTGTGTGTGTGTGTGTGTGTGTGTGTGTATGTGTGTGTGAGCGTGGGTGTAAGCGCGCGCGTGTTTATGTAAGTGTAAATCCTTCAATGCATGTATAGGGCCTACATATGTATTCGATCATATACATACATGTGTGCATATAGGCTTATGTTTGCGTGTTGCTAAATACGCATGCCACAAACTGATCACATCTCACTCATTATAACAGTTGTCATTACACATTTGTATTTACAATCAAACACTTATAGGTAGAGAGCGTATGCACGTCGATATGCATGTTTGTTTTGAAGTTCAACCAAAGCGCAGGACACGTAATACGTCCATGTTTCCCACCAGTGACGTCACAGCTGTAGTCGTCGTGGGCTTTCTCTTCAGCCACCATCGAAAAATGGGCAGTGGGCCCGTGAGGTAGCCACGCAGGGGGTAAGACCGTCGGCTGTTAGAGAAAGACGTCCTTTTCACAAGAGTTTGAGATCTGCTGTCTACATCGGTTACCGCAAGTGCTTGTCCAGAACATTCTGACGTCAACGTCGTGGCTTCTGGGTCCTTCTGCGTGCGCGTAGAGAGCGGAAGTGAGCATACCGTTGTCAACATCAGCGCGACCGTGACTAGAAGCATGGGAATTGATAATGTCATCGTTGCCCTGAAAACAGAGGAATGTGTATATGATAATCACTTGTTGATGTGCAAATAATCCTGCAAATATTGCTACTAGTCATCTAAATAAAAACAATTTAACGTAGTCTACATGTCACACGTTCCCGTGCGTTTAGGTGATATTGATCAAAAACGGACTTTAATCAATTTGTGCATATGGCTTACCGCCATATATTCATGCACGTGTTTAGTTAATTTGCGAACATTTTCACGGAGGACGCTTTAAATTACGCCATGACATAATTGTATTTCAAAACTACAAGTTACGCAATAGCTTACGTTATAATATGTCAGAAACAGTTCTGCAGCCAATATTCTATTAAGATATTCGCAAAATAAATTTGTCAGAGACAAGTCAAGTGATTTTCATATGCAATGGAACACAGAAATAACATTACCTCTTTTGAATAACATTTGGAATACCGTCCAAATTTAGCAGAGATACCTGTGCATTTACGACAATTAATGTAAATGTGCAACTTATTTATTTATATTAACCCACATATGCTAGCAGTAAGTTTCACTGTGAACACATATTCCGTATAAACCGAATTTGGTAGGTACTCTTTCAATTTCCACGTGAACACACACGCACGCACGCACGCACGACCACGCACACACACACACACACACACATACACACACACACACACACACACACACACACACACACACACACACACACACACACACACACACACACACACATATCGTCTTTTAACTTATTAATATAAAATGTGTACATCCTTCATGTGTTGCTAATTTTGGTTTTTATGTGGTTGTTGTTGCATAGTGAACGAATGACTATATTTTCACATACTCGACGTGCTCGTGTGTTTTGGTCCAATATTTATTATTATTTTATATTTCTTGTGGAAATGGAGACAGTTGAACTGATATAATATTTAGTGAACATTTTGCCTGAATAAAAAAGGCCTCGTTTATGTTTATAATTGGTTGGACTACATATTTGGATCAAACTGATTTCAAATAACATAAATCATTTCAATGTTCAGCTTTGTATATTACAAGGTAGTCTTGTAAATATATATAGTTTCATTTAGTACCGTGTTTTTTATTCGTACAGTGTAAATATATATATCTTACACACTGTACCAGTTCCAAGGATGTCGTCAAAAACTTGAATATAACGTTAATAGTGTCCTACCACGTTGTATAAAATGCATCACCATTATTTATCTTGCGTAAATATGTTACAAACATAAGAATACAAAGCTTACCGTGTTGTTCTGTGAAGTTCCGTGTTGGATTCGACGTATTGCTTCTATTTTCCGCGAAACTCGCCAGATACACGATCCACAAGCGACCACTGTTCACTATATACCTACTGAAAGGTGTGGCGTGATTGGCCGAGTCCAAGCTGACGGACGGACTTAGCCCTACTTTTGTCGGTGGCATTGTAATTGTAAAGTCAAATCTGTGATGCAGGTCATTTGTCGCCTGCTGTCTCATACGTCATAGTCATGTTGGTGTTCCTAAGCTGGGGGCGGATAGCCTCCTAGTGTTTCTAACCGGGGGCGGAGACCCCTGAGGCGGTCCCAGGTTACGGGCATCCGCAACGAAGTGACCGATGTAAACTGTCCTGATTAAAAAGGTGACGTAATTAGAGAGGATGGCCAATGGACAGAAGTGTATTTTTGACAGAAATAAATAAATACATATAATATGTAAGGTTGTTCAGTCTTGTTTTCATTATAATTTGAAAATATCAAATCTTTTTTGCAGTCGATAGGATTATATATATATATATGTGTGTGTGTGTGTGCGTGCGCGTGCGTGCGTGCGTGCGTGCGTGCGTGTATTATATGTATATCCTATCCTCATCGACAAACACTTCAGACATAAGACATTTGTTTAACTCACACACAAAATAATCCTGCCGACTGCAAAAAAGATTTTCATATTGGGGGTCAAAAGGCTGATTATAATGAAAATAAGACTGAACAACCTTACATATTATATGTATTTATTTCGTTCTGTCAGAAATACACTTTTGTATGTATATATATATATATATATATATACATATATATATATATATATATATATATATATATATATATATATATATATATATATATAGAGAGAGAGAGAGAGAGAGAGAGAGAGAGAGAGAGAGAGAGAGAGAGTCTACATGTTTGCATTGGCTACATACACACATACATACATGCGTACATACATACATGCGTACGTATGTATATACATACATACATATATGCGTACATGCATGCATACATACATACATGCGTACATTTATATATGCATGCATGTATACATACATACATACATACATACATACATACATACATACATACATACATACATACATGCGTGCGTGCGTTCGTGCATACATACATACATGCTTACATTTATACATACATACATACATACGTACGTACATACGTACGTACGTACATACATACGCACATACGTACGTACGTACATACGTACATACGTACATACGTATATACGTACATACATATGATGAATACAAATGCTACACGTGATAGACGAGCCCTTCTACTGTTATTCTCTCAAACAAGAGGTGTGGCTGATGTGTTTCTTCTTCTTCCTGATCAATCGTTAATTAACGTGTTTTAGACAACGAGCGATCCGCAGTCGGCTTTAGCCTTTTCGTATACTGCTTCGTTTCTTTGTGCAAATCAGAAAGGAAGGTTTGCTAATTAGTATTTGCTTATTATGATATAAAATGTATTTGTTTGTCAGCGAAACTAATTATTAGTTCGTGTCCGACCAAGGCAGTCAATTACATGTGTCACCAGGCACGCAGCTGCGACCAACTGCGATGTTGGCATTGAGGAAGATCGCTCCATTGTATTACCGGACCGTTGGAATGTGCAAGTACATCGGAGACCAACTGTGACTGTCGACGCATTGTGACAGTTGATGGCGCGATGTAATACCATCTACAGAAAATGTAATGTCCATATGACATGGTTAGTGCAAGCCCTGGTTCTTTAAAAAAACATTTTTTAAATATATAAAATGCATTCACTGAATTACAATT
>JAODUO010000559.1:40000-52500 GCA_025642075.2 Ridgeia piscesae
GCCGTCTAAGAATGCAGCGAATGCAGCGTTGTGTTTTCTTACACATATCGCCAATTTGTAGAGAGACCAGTGGTCCGAGGTCAAATACAGAAAGAGACAAAATAACCACAGCGTCTCGAAAGAAATACAACTGTTCACAATACATACAATACTAAAGAGGTAGCGTAATGTTGATGCCCAGGGGATTTTCATGCACTATTAGAAAGTACTGTTAAATAGCAGGTATACACTTTATATTATAATTACGTGACATTAATTCAACTTAATATATATGCAGAATTGTCCACATGGAAAGAGACTTCGGCAATGCGTAGCGTTTAAATTTTTCCGGGCATTAAAAGGTATCCGGGTGACATTTCTGAGCATGCGCGAGTCAGACGTTGTCATTGGATACCATTAATCATGTTACCGTTTCCATCTGTATCGCATATTAAATACGCCTTTAGTCTGATATATATCGGCCACTATGAATACGAGGATATATAACCTTTCAGCAAAGTTATTTGTCTCAAATTAACACGAGGCAAACAGGTTTTGAGGCATGTTTTGATAGCAAGCGCAAATCACGTGACTACAGTGCGACACACTCCAAGACGTGATTTCAACCAACGTGATATGTTATTCTATTGAACGAAATTTTAAGCAACTCTTCACAATAATCTTCGCAGGAAAGTTTACGAACAGCCTATGATGTTTATACCTTAAATGTTTGCGTTTCGCTGCACACTGATGATTTTACATTGATCGCGCTTGAGCAGAAACGTCACCCGTAGATTATTAAACGGTTAGGAAAACGTAAGCGTCACAATAAAACGGAAACTTGACCACGAACGCTCAGAAAAATACGACGTATCCTAAAACTGTACATCGATTACTAAAACAGGTTTTGCAATCCTCTAGGCGGCAATAGTGGTATTCCCAAGAGAGAAGCCGGCTTTAAATAGGAGATCAAGTTTTTACGCCCATGTAAATTATGTTGAGGATTATGATGCCCGATTATCCTACATTAGCAAAATACCTACCTTCCGAATGACACTGTACATAGTCTACGTCTAGACCAGAAGACGGTCCCCGGTGTATTCGTAAACAACCGTTGTCATGGTGTAAAATTTACCATATTTTCGTACTCATGATAATTACGTATTTTTTAAAGTTCTCTGTTGAATAGTGAACTCGGTTACGTCGATTTACGTCTGTTTAACAATAATTCTCACGAGCAAGAATCTAAAACGGGTAAGAATCAAAGGGAGAGTTCGAAAAAGTACATCCGTTGTACTTTCTTTCTTTGGTGAATCCTTGAGTACTTAGCAGGCAAAACGTTCGCGCACGCACCCACGTACGCACAGACACACTCGTGCGCAAGTACGACGTAATTAATTATTTTATTGGAGCTGTGACTCGGTCATGAAGTGCAGTGACCTTTCGAACAGTGTCAGACCATTTAATTAGGTTTCGACCTTCCCAAAGTCACGCTGCTTCGCAATATCCTATGACATTTTAGGCTATACGTGAGGATTAGGCGCGAAAGACAACAGGCATTATTTATTTTCACAATTACGAATTTGAAAAATCAGTAGGATTAAATATTAAACACTGGCGCTAGATAAATAATGGGAATGTGCAAACATTTAAAAATTGTGTACGCTTTCAATTTCCACGTGATCGTATGTATTCGAATATCTTGCTTTGAGGACGGACGTCTTCTTTTCTCCTGCAATTTTATCAATAATCGCTTATTTGTTATACTCATTTCCGTTACAACCCTAAACCATGTACACAATAAACTATAAGTCGATTGTATGTAAGTTATGTGTTACTGGTTTGGATTTTTCTATAAATAGTGACTGACGAATGCATAAAACTGTCACACCTTCGGCCATTGTTTCACAAATAACTGTATTATAAGGCCTAATATAAACCGATGTTTTGTTAGAAGTGTCTATTGTCCCTGCCAAACCATATTCGCGACGCCGCCCAACACTCTGGCTGTGAGGCAACATGTTCTTTTATAGACGCTGCAGAAACGTATAATGTTTACTTGGCACGTACGCGTGCGATCATTTAACCATTATGTCACAACGACACCCTGCGACACTTGATGAGCCGTCTAAGAAGGCAGCGTAGCTCACATCACGACATGTAAATAAATATCTCTATAGCAATGACAATCGTTGTGTTTTTTATAGAAAGACCTCGGTTCCATGGATCAACACAGAAACAGGAAAGAGAACCACAGCTGCTCGAATAGCATACAACTGTACCCATTGCATACAACACGCCAGAGTTAGTGTTATGTTATTTTGATGTACGATGCACTTAAAATGCATTATTATGATGCGTTGTTAAAGAGGAAGTAGGCGTGTATCTATAATAATTCGACTAGATATATCTGGCGAATTGTCCACATGGAAAATATTTCGGCAACAATGAAGTAACTTGACCGCAAACGGTCAGAATAATACGAAACGTCCTAAAACTGGGCATCAACGAGTAAACAGTTTTTGCTAGTTTTGGCTAGGTGGCAATAGTGGTATTCCCAAGAGAGAAACCAACTTAAAATGAGAGACCAAGTTCTATGCCAGTGTAAAGTTTAACAGTTTTTGGAGTCCGCTAGGTGGCAATAGTGGTATTCCCAAGAGAGAAACCAACTTAAAATGAGAGACCAAGTTCTATGCCAGTGTAAAGTGGAGGATTATGATGCCCGATTATCCTACATTAGCAAAATACCTACCTTCCGAATGACACTGTACATAGTCTACGTCTAGACCCAGAAGACGGTCCCCGGTGTATTCGTAAATAACCGTTGTCATGGTGTAAAGTTTATATTTTAGTATTCATGATAATTACGTATTTAAAAAAATCACTATTGAATAGTGAACTCGGTTACGTCTATTTAACAATAATTCTCACGAATGATACCCTGGTAAAAATCTAAAACAAATAAGAATCAAAGGGAGATTTCGAAAAAGTACAGGCGTTGTACTTTCTTTCTTTGATGAATCCTTGAGTATTTATCGGGCAAATCGTTCGCGAACGCAACCACCAACGCACGCACACAAGTACGTACATACTCATGTGCAGTTACGACGCAATTCATTATTTTATTTGTGTTTTACACAGTCATGACGTGCAATCACCATTCTATCAGTGTCAACCCGTTTAATTAAGTTTCGACCTCCCCAAAGTCATGCTGTTTCGCAATATCCTTTGACATGTTAGACTATACGTGAGGATTCGGCGCGAAAGACAACAGGCATTATCTATTTTCCACAATTACGCAGTTGATTAAGTCGGTAGGATTAAATATTAAACCATGGGCGCTAGACAACTATTGGGAATGTGCAAACATTTAAAAATTGTGTACGCTTTCAGTTTCAACGTGATCGTATGTGTTCGATTATCTTGCTTTGAGGACGGACGTCTACTTTTCTCCTGCAATAATCTTACAACTCTAAACGATGTGCACAATAAACTAAGAGTCGATTGTATGTAACAAACGTGTTACTGGTTTGGATTTTTCTCTAACCAGTGACTGCCGAATGTATAAAACTGTCACACCTTCGGCCATTGTATCACAAATGACAGTATTGTAAGGCCTAATACATACTGATGTTTTGTTAGAAGTTGTCCCTGCCAAGCCCTATTTGCGAGGCCGTCCTACTCTCTGGCTGTGATGGAAAATCTTCTTTCATAGACGCAGCAGAAACATATACTATTTACTTGGTACGTACGCATGCAATCATTTAACCTCACAATACATGTAAATAAATGTCTCTATAACAATGACAATCGTTGTGTTTTTTAAACGCGTCGTCAATTTGTAGAAAGAATGACATACAACTGTACCCATTGCATACAACACGCCAGAGTTAGTGTTATGTAATTTTGATGTACGGTGGACTTTAAATTATTAGGATGCGTTGTTAAAGAGGAAGTAGGCGTGTATCTAATGTAATTTAACTAGATATATTGGTAGAATTGTCCACATGGAAAAATATTTCGGCAACAATGAAGTAAATTGACCGCAAACGGTCAGAATAATACGAAACGTCCTAAAACTGGGCATCGACGAGTAAACAGTTTTTGGAGTCCGCTAGGTGGTAATAGTGGTATTCCCAAGACAAAAACTAACTTGAAATGGGACACCAAGTTGTATGCCCGTGTAAATTAGAAGCTATGATGCCCGGTTATCCTACACTAGCAAACTATCCACCCTTCGAATGGCACCCACCATTCTGACTTCAGTGAACGGGTGCGTTTTTGTAGCAATCTGCATGCATCATCTTTGTATGCTGCAGTGGTGGCTCTTGTGCTCCTGGTTGGAACATTCTCTGGTGGGATTGGTCTCTTCTGCTCATAAGAGTCTGTAGCTCCTGGTCGTTGGGGTCGAACCAGTCCTGGTGTTTTCTGTTTGGCTTGCCAAGATATGTCTTGGTTGTGTTGTACACGACCTGCTGCAGAGCTGCCCATTCCTGGTCTGGTGTTGAGCTTTACTTCTCCTCCCATTGGACGAGAGCACAGTCCATCTCCTGCTCAAAATTCTCCCTATGGCTGATGGTATTTAGTTTGCTGTGTTGAGCTTGGTCGGCTTATTTGTCCCTTGCTTGGTGTGCTTTTGTCGTATTCTGAAAGCCACCTTTGACCTCAGCATCTGGTGATCGGTCAAGCAGTTAGCTCCACGCATGGCTTGGGTACTGTGGATGTCCATCTTACCCCGACACCTCTTGATGATGAAGTCGATTATATATATGCTAGTGTCTGGAACGAGGATGCATCCAAGTGGTCTTGCATTCACCCTTCTGCTTGGACATGGTGTTCGTCACTATCAGTTCGAACTCGAAGCATAGAGCCAGTATAAGCTTGCCATTGGAATTGCATTTCCCAATCCCATGTTTGCCCATGATCAAGGGCCCCTTGTCACTGTCTCTTCCTATCCTCGCATTGAAGTCTCCTATCAGCAGTAGTTTATCTGTACGAGGGATATGTCACTGAGAACACTTACCAGCTGGGTGTAGAAGCCTCTTTGTTTTCATCTGGGTTTGTTATTGTTGGAGCGTACACGCTGATAATTGTAGCAAAGTTGTCCTTGCTCAGAGGTAGTCTCATCGTCATGACTCTGTCACTTACTGGCCGCGGCATTTCTGTCAGCTTTGTGATATCCTTTTTGATGGCAAAGCCCACTCCGGCCTCCCTTCTTTCTCCTTCGGGTTTGCCACTCAAAAAGAAAGAATATTCCAATTCGTTGAGACTACCCGACTCTGAGAACCTTGTTTCACATAGGGCGGTGATGTCGATGTTGTACTCGGCAAGTCCCATTGCTACTAGTGCCGTACGTCTTTCTGGTCGGTCAGCTGCTTCTCGGTCGAGGAGATTCCTGCCGTTCCATTGTGCAATTGTCAGTAGTTGTCTTCTTCTTCTTCCTAACTGATTTTTCACTGTCGATGGAATATGAGTTCGAGCAGCGTGGTCCTTGATAACCCGGCCGACGGCCGATCCGGTATGGTGATTCGTGCAGTTATAAGTACATTTCATGGAAGCTGCCAGCAAAAACTGTTCGTGAAGTGCCGCTGGATTTTGCAGGTTACTAGCGGCTCTCTCTCTCTCTCTCTTCTCTCTCTCTCTCTCTCTCTCTCTCTCTCTCTCTCTCTCTCTCTCTCTCTCTCTCTCTTGGGGAGCAAATAGAGGTCTACCACCGGTAAGAACATGTCAAGGCAGGCGCAAACTATTTGTCCCTGCAGTGACTGGTCGAGAGATGTTGGGAGTTCCATACATCAACCGCCCTTGATGCTGCCACAGTGACATGGTTTTCTGGTTAGGGTTTGCTCCCTTAGCCTTCGGTTCTGTCATATATCCTGCCTTGTCATATCTCAAACGCCCTGACTATTGCCAGAGCTGTTCTGGCAATAAGCGCGAACAAAATTCTTATTGCCAGAGCAGAAACCGTCGCGCCCCTAACGGATTTGCAGGGCAAATCTCAGAGCAGCTCTGGCAATAAGGACGGAAAAAATTCTTATTGCCAGAGCAGAAATGGATTGATGGTGATATGCATGCGCGTCCGGTTAGCGATATTTTTAGCGAACACATGTCGACTTAGTAATTATTTCAGATACACCTGACGCCCTGGTATCGTTTTTTGACTGATTTAGGCGACCATGGCGGGGACACTGCGATAAGAAAGAACCACATAGCTGCTCTGGCAATAAAGGCGGAAAACATTCTTATTGCCAGAGCAGAAATCGATTGATGGTAATGTGCATGCGCGTCCCGTTGGCGATATGTTTAGGTTGACGGTATGTATGTATGTATGTATGTATGTATGTATGTATGTATGTATGTATGTATGTATGTATGTATGAATGTAGGTATGTAGGTATGTAGGTATGTAGGTATGTATGAATGTAGGTATGTAGGTATGTAGGTATGTATGAATGTAGGTATGCATGTATGCATGTATGTATGTATGTATGTATATATGTATGCATGTTTTGATAAGATGTAAACAATATCTTATTAAAATAACTGACAGACAAAGACGGCGTGTAAGCCATGGCAGGAGTCTGCCAGCCGGCCACCCAACCTCCAACACTTTTCGGGGAGGAGGAGGTGTGATTTCCCAATGCTTCAACAGCGAAAGGAGTTTACTCTCCGCCCGACCATGGTTAAGCTAATTAAACTAAATTACAACGATCTACACCTAATGATATCGTAAAGTCCGATAATTACGAATAACGTCACTGCCACCTAGGCTTAATAACCGCTTCGGCAACTTGATCTGAAGTCGCTTCCCTTTTGATCGACGTTCGCTTAGAATGCGTCCTCGAAATCCAATGCGATGGCCGTGTTGCACGCGTTGTAGAGCTTGTAGTCCACATATCGATGACGTCGCGGCCGTTTACTATAACAACATTGAAACGAGTAAATAGTAAGGGTATGAAGAACGAACAAATAAAGACGACGAAGGAGAAAACGACTAAACAATGAACAGAACTGACCTTCCGCGGATCCACTGTATGCGGAAGCCGCAGTGACGTGACCACTAATTGTGCGAACCCGCACCTGCGCAACGTGCAACTTCCTGGCAATGATGGGGCCTTATACACATGCGCCAATTAAATTAAAGTGTTAGGCCTTACTAATTAACTCTACGAGTATTCGCTCATTCAAAAAACTGAAGTCCCACATAGTCATAGATGATAGACGGCAGCTGCATACTATCGGTTTATTAAAATCGTTTGATGTAATGACTCGCCTAAAGGTACATGTGTTCATAGGGCACTAATTCCCGTTATTGAATACCGAAACGGTCACCTGGCAGGTGAGGAATTCTGTGGCTCCAGCCATCTTTTGGTGTTCTTTGATCTACTGTGAAAGGGCATATATGTGGATTTATCTCGGATTGCACTGATAGCTGCATATTCGTTAGTGGGTGGGTGAGTATAGTTCGTGTTATTGAGGGTTATTTAATAGAATGTACTTCACTGAGATCATGGACGTTATATCTGAGGCTAGCTGTCTTTTGATGTAGCAACTCGCCTAACGGTACATGTTTTCATAGGACATTATACACTTGTTATTGGATGCCAGCATTTGGTGAGGACATCTGAATGTTGATGGACATTATCTCTTCACAAGTGTACGTTAATTGTATGTCTAGTTATTACTAGCACTGAGACTCATTAGTATTTATGCTACTTATTACAACCACACTCGTGTTATCATCCCCCATCAAAATTATAACACTGATATGACCTATAGGTATATTAATTAAAAACATTAAACAAAAAACAATATATAAAAAGTAGGGCATTTGGTGAAGACATCTGAATTCAATTTCAATTCAATTAAATAACTTAATTCCGGAACATTACATCCATATAAAAAAAACTAAAGTATATAAATAAAGCATTTAATAACATAAAAAAAGTTTCATCAAATACAACATATTTAAATAAATTTAATAACATTAAAAATATTAATATGAATGTAGGCCATATACAGTCATATGCATGTTAAGATTTATTATATATATATATATATATATATATATATATATATATATATATATATATATATGTTATATATGCAGTACATGATGGTATATACATTGTATTACACAATATATATATATATATATATATATATATATATATATATATATATATATATATATATATATATATATATATATATATATATATATAAGATGTCATTGTTGAAGTGAAATAGTAATACTAAGAATACTTACTGTGTTGGTGAAAATAAAAACAAACAAACAAACAACAAATTAAAGAATTGTTATTTCGCCTTTCAAACATTGTACATATATGCTAACTTGTAGTACTGTAGTTAAATTTGCTTATTACACATATGTTATTATTGAAAGACATCGCAACATCACAAGAACACCGTAAAAAACAGCAACTATAAGGCGCCAACTAGAACAACGCACGTAAAGGGCCCCCCACGTAAACATGGAGCGAACCGATCGGTGGCATCTTTGTGAATGTGGTGAATATGGTCTGCCGTTTCCGAGCGGTCTACCAATTGTGGCCCGCCTTTTAGTATGCCCCGTCTGTGTCACGCTAAGGAAATATCAACACACATCAAAGTATCGAGTAAGGAAACATTGTAACTGCTCATCGAATTGACATCTACCAAAGAGTGCCCTATAAAGTTCTGTATTCAGCACGGCTTTTTCAACAACCTTGACATTGTAAAAACACGTAAAACATCCGTACGGTGATTTGAACATGGTTACACACCATTATAACGACAACGACAGTAGCGCGCCTTTATATGTAGGTGTCATGAAAACTGTTTTAATTATACTCCCATTCAGTGCAGTTCAGTTTGTTACAAAAAAGAAAATACTGTAGTGTGCTTTTTATTTAAAACAGTTACAGTGTATTGACAAATGTGTTATTTTAAGTAAGTTTTATTAAAATAATTCACACATACAGGATAGATTGTTTGTTATATCAGTCAGGGATATGTCTATGTCCAGATGCATTATTGTATGTGTACTTGGTTACATACACTTGTTATAAATGTAACAGATTAATATTGTGAAATTATTCTATACTGTAATTGATTATTTCATTAATTCTCACGCTCTCTCCTTCTTTTTCTCCCCGTTTTCTCATGTCTCTCGCTCCCATGTCATCCAGTGCCTGTCTTCTAGCCAATCAAACATCAAACATAACATGTTAGATGGAAGACTCCAACTTTCCTATATTAGCAGTCTTTGATGTATGGCAACTCCCATATGCCTTGACTGTAGTTCGATGCATTTCAGAGATGTCACAAAAGCAGCTGAACTTATTAAATAGAATCAATGTGTGTGCACACAACATGTAATGTTTGCATAAGGAACACCAGCAGGGTGTGAATCTGCCACACACACAACAATGAATCGATATTACCCTAAACTGTCCAAGTGAATAAAATGGTTAGACAAACAACTGTATTCTAAATGCAATCAGTCATTATTACAACATTTTACTTTATATCATCTGACAGGAATACATAATTATTAGTATACAATCTAAAACAGTATGCACAAATTCACTTTTCTGGATAACAAGTGCTGCTAACATTGTATTGAACTCTTCTTTTGTGGAAATACGTCCTCCGTCACCATGGCTGTCAAACACCCTATTTGAACGACTGTTTCTACCTGAAAAAGTGACAAATTACAAAACCAGTAGAGTTGTTTCACACAAGCATAAGTTCTTAATGATGGTTATTACAACAAAACATGTTGCATTGCCTAACAATATCCAGCATTTTCTCTAGTTGATTATCCTCTGTATGTCTAATGACATCCCAAATATGAATAGGGTATGTGTCATTTAATACACATTAGGTTTAATAGTGTGTGTGTGTGTGTGTGTGTGTGTGTGTGTGTGTGTGTGTGTGTGTGTGTGTGTGTGTGTGTGTGTGTGTGTGTGTGTGTGTGTGTGTGTGTGTGTGTGTGTGTGTGTGTGTGTGTGTGTGTGTGTGTGTAAAATATTTATGACATTGCTTTATTGACTAATACATATGTAACTTTATAATAAGACTGACGTAGTATTGTTCAAATTAGTGTCTTCGCATGAGTGACGCTGTTAGTGGCACTCCAGTCAAGAGACTGACCAGTCACATATGTAACAATTCTTATTTACTCTGCTCATTTCTCCAGTTCAAGGTATCTGTTTGCGGCCATATTCTCCTGGTCTTATCCCATTTCATTTGTTTCTTTTTCAGTGTCTCTTCACCTCTTACCTGTTGTTTCCATGTGTTGGCTTAACAGATGAGCGCTACATGAGAAAAATATAATAGTTATTAAAATATAATGAACAAAAGCAAAATCATTAAAATTCATCAATACATATTATACAATAGATGTATTTTAAAAACTACATGAAAGTCCTCCAAGATATAGACAAGGCAACGTATTTATTACAGGTTCAACCATTTTTATATCTGTCAATAAAACTAACAAACAAAACGTGGAATACAAACAAAATGTAGAACGAATTAATTAAAATGAATCGTGAAACTGAGATAAACAGGCAATTTTAAACATAAATTTCATGAAATTATGTAATTTATAATATCAGATAATGAAAAGAAAAAGAGGGAATCCGGAAGTGGGAGACACTGGGGACATTCTGCCTATAGCTACAATCTAATGTAGCCACCGCTTTGGTAGCTCCTTACAACGTTCCCCTGGCGAGAAACATCACGACCTTCAACCCTCACAACTGACCACTGTGCTACGAGAAAGGGAGGGAATATCAGCCCCTAAGCCCGGCGTTCCATAGCCGGATGTGATGCGAGCATCACGTGTTACACCCTTTGCCACGAGGCATCGAATACACATCAGTCACAATTATAATAGCAATTTCCTTCCTTTATATACCATATAGTGTTTGACTGGCGAGATTGTGGTGTCAACTTGTCTTAACTTAAACTGATATATCTATTTCCAGTGAAGTTATTTATAATGTAGAATGACGTTAAAACATCGTTTATATGTTATATTATATCACATGATACATTAAACATGTTAACATGTGAAACTATAATTATTCATCCATGCAGATTTGTGGATAGGTATGTTTTACAACAGGCCACGTGAAACCAAGATGGCGCAAACATCGTCGCCATTTTGTCCTTCATCGAATGTAGCAAGGAATAATTTTCAAATGTTGACACATAATTCGCATAATTCCATATAACTCAAATTGATAAACAAGAATACATAACATAAAATAATAAACATATAACAGATGTAGACTAAGACTATTTTTTATAAAGATATTATCGACACCAATCAGTATGTAGTGATCATAACTTTGTTTTCCACATGCGTATTGGCTTAAACAGGCAAAAGCACTTGTCCCAACAGTGGTATTGACTTTAGGGACATAACTAGATCATAAACTAGATCATAAAAACCTTTCTCATCGGAGTAAGCAATGAATTAAAAGATCTTAAAGATAATACGATATCGGACAGGAAGACAATGCTTGCTGCCCACCTGTAACCAGACAGACCACCCCTCCCCTTCCCCTCTTATTTCTTATGTCTACTACCCCCCTCTACTATGCCACACACCCTTTCACTACATTTCAGAAGTGTCTACTGCAAGCGCCACAAATCAGCATAATCATCACAACATTGATGTTGGCTGATTAATAGAAGAAGAAGGAGAAGAATGACTAGATTTAGAAGCCTCATAAAACGAATAAAACATGGAGACGTAGTCACAATCCTTGCCAAGCAATTCTGAAAACATTGTAATTTTGTGATGCTATTAAAGGTAACATTATGATAGAGGGAATTACAACAGAAACATGCATTGAATCACGAATATGATATGACAATAATGGAACGTACGACCATTAGTTGCCGTTCTAAATACCTCCACAAACTTTCATACCTTCGAGTAACTGCATCGTACTATCTGTACCCGTCCTCTTTGTGTTCCGGCATCTGTTGATATCCTAGTGTCTGCTGACATCTTAAACTGCACCTTGTGTGCAGCTTAGTTGATACTAACTATCACACTACATTGAGCGTCAAATGCGCATCGACTGCTGCACTCGACCCCAATCGAACAAACCAAGAAACAGATGAAGTTGGCCTGGCACTGTTAACCGGGAGAACTACATTTTGACCCCAACGATTCCATGCTATTGGTCGTTGCGTTATTTGTTAATATAAATAACTGTCAACAGTCAACGATGTGGCTACGTTAAATGTTGTCAACCCCTGCATTCTTGCGTAGCAATAAAGCCATTGTTTGGAGGCCGCAAGATAGATATAGTGTGACGCAGAGACAGGGAGAGAGGGGGAGGGAGGGAGCGAGGGGGCAGGGAGAGAGGGAGGTAGGAAGGGAGGCAGTAAGGGAGGGAGGGACAGAGGGAGGGAGGGAGGGAGGGAGAGAGAGAGGCAGTAAGGGAGGGAGCGGGGGAGAGAGAGAGAAAGAGACAGAGAGAGAGAGAGACAGAGAG